>APFE030730232.1:47396-117936 GCA_000404065.3 Pinus taeda
AACTTCTCAAGAGATTTTTCTTTCTCATCAAGTTGAGATTGTAGAGAGTCAATGATCACATTACTTTCATCTAAACATCTTTTGAGTCTAGTAATCTCATCATAAAAACCATCCACATCTATAGCATCCATGTAATCATCATCTTCAAAAGCCATTAAAAGCTTATAGTGGCTACCTCGTTCATCTTCATCGCTATTTGATAGTCCATCACTATCTTCATGAGTGTAGTAGCTTTTCTTATTTGCATTCTCTTTCTTGTTCCATCTAACATGTTCCTTCCCCTTGTCAATCTTATCTTTGTGAGGACATTTGGCAGCATAGTGACCTACTCTTCCACAAGAAAAGCATTTGAATGGTAACTTACCTCGGAAACGTCCAGTGCCCCGTTGAAGATTTCTGACAAAATTTGATTCTTCTTCTTCTTCTGATATGTGTCCAGACTCATAGTAGTTTCCTTTGCCAGAAGCCTTGAAGGCAACTTCTCTCCTGTCTCATGGTCCACTTTTCCTCATTCCATAAGCAGTTAGAATTCCATGCAGCTGTGACATTTTAAGGTCTTGAAGCTTTTCTCTTTCTTCTATAGCAGAAACTTTAGATTCAAATCTAGGGGACAAAGATCTTAGAACTTTTTCAACTACAACAGCCTCCTTTACCTCTTCACCCAAATTTTTCATACAATTAACAATCTCATCTACATGAAGAAAATAGTTAGCCACACTTTCATCGTTATACATTCTGAGATTTTCATACTGAATTATGAGAGTTTCGAGTTTTTCCCTCTTTACCTGTTCATCTCCTTCATAGCTCAGAACAATCTTGTCCCATATTTCCTTAGCAGATTTATACTGCATGACTTTGACAAATTCAGATTGTGATAGACATCCCAATAGAGTATTGACCACCTTTGCATTCGTTTCATATTCCTTCTTCTTAGCCGGATCTGTGGGAGTTGATGCTGGAAAAGTATACCCTGTATCGATGATATCCCATACTTCAGTACCCAGAGATTGAAGATAGGCAGTGACTCTCACCTTCTAATATACGAAGTTTGTCCCATCAAAAACTAGTGGCCTGATTGATGCTTCCCTCTCGTAGTTGCTCATGATGAAAGATCTTCCTTCAAGCGATCAAGCTTCTTCAGAAGGACCTGATCTGATACCAATTGTTGGAAATAGTACTGAGAGGTGGGGGGGGGGGGGGGGAGAATCAGTATTATCAAGTCAAATAATCCTTTTCAAGACCAAATTGTATATGCTACTTTAGTTAATTCAACACGCGTATATACGCAACTATTCAGAAGTAAAACCACGTATACAGAGCAAACTATTAATTTAATTAAACTTTCAGATGATGTTTGTTAATATGAGATGCAACATCAAATAACCAGTAACCAAAGACAGTAAAACAGAGCAGAAAGACAATCACACACAAGAACACCAGATATAAGGTGGAAACATAATGTGGGTGAAAACCACCTGCTGCAATTCGTCTGTATCTTTCTTTAAATTAGAAACTTCTGTTTACAATGTACTGGTGCAGTCCTTTACCAATACACAGGTTGCAACCTGCAGAGAGCTACAACTTTCTCTCGTTTTCTAGCTTCTCCTGGAAGGGAGCTACAACCCCCTTAGCTCTTGCACTAGCCAAGATACTAGTACGTAGGTGCTGGCCTACAGAAGGCTACAACCTTCTCTTTCTTCCAGGGACCACGTTTCATAAATTTTTAGACTGGATCCATGAACATCAATCAATCATCAAGAATTTCTGCATCAAACAAACTCCTTTTCACCAGCTAGATCTGAAATCAAGTAGATACTTCTCTGCCAGCTGTACCCAAACACAGTACCAGAAACCACACAACAAAACCTAGAACACAGCAACAATAAGTAGAAACAACTATATCACAACTTAAAGCATATACGCAATTTCAACAGTCTGCAACTTGCATGCATACGCATCTGCATATGGAACAACCTTCGTATACGCGCCTTTACTTCACATACACTGCGTGTATACGCGCCTTCACTTCACTGAACTTACATACAGATCTATAAAGGACAACACACTCTTCCAGATATTCAATCACTAAACCCAGATTATCAGACTTATAGATCAGACAAGCGCCACATCTAGCAGATCAAAATCATACAAAGATACTGTCATTTGGGCTTAAAGATTATGACCCATGAATAGAACTTATCCTTCCTTTTGTGCTAAGGTTCCTCCTTCCTTCAAATACAGATCTGCATCACCACCCAATATACCAGCTCTAGCACTTTATCAGATTTTGAATAATAATTCAGATGGTCATTTGTCACAAGATCTCCTTCCTCTTTTATAGTCTTAGGCCTTCCCCAATACCATGGTCCAAAACCATAACATTTCAATGCCATGAACCCAAAACTAGGGATCAACACTTCTGACGAGACGCCATGGTCCAAAACATAGGTTCAAGTTCCAAGATCTAACTTCCATGGACCAAAAGAATGATCCCCAACATATACGTGCTTTTGTAATGTATAACCCGCGTGTATACGCGCCTTCATCTAGATGAACCTGCGTATATGTCTTTTTCTACTTTCTGAGTGCCTGAATTGAGATGTGATACCAAAGAAGGTTGCCATCAAGGACAACACCTGTGCCATAGCTCCAAACCTGAGCCATAATGCCAATAACTACCTCATTGCATTGTAGGTTGAACTGTTCAATGTGTGTGCAATGTTGACTCATCACCCGCAGTGTGCGACTCTCCTTGGCACGAAGGTCTATAGTTACTCCATCCTGTAAGAGGTAGAGCATCTCCAGAGGGAGCACGACCATATTTAATCCGACGCCTTTCAAACTACTGACTGTGGCCCTGTCAACCTCCTTCTCTATAGTGAGTGCCACATCTGGTAGCACTATAATATTGGTCACCCTTGTGTGCAACATTTCCTCGATAGCTGAAGTGCCGACTACGAGGCTAAAGGATAGTGTGTAAGCCCATGGAGTGCACACCTACAACTCCTGCAACTCTTTCCAAAGAGCCCCCAGTACTAATTGTTGTTTTTCCCCAAACTGTTGGAGGGCCTCCACAATTACATTCCTCACAATTTCTCTGATGTCATGCAAATCCCCCTTAGTGAGGGTGATTGGGTCAGAAGAACTCTTTGAGGCTTTGGTCTTCTTTCGTGGCACTATCTACTCTTGTGGCTAGGGATGCTTGAGTTGGGTGGATGTTGTCTACGGGCCCACACCACCTTATTCTGTGTCCGTCTCTAGTTCGGGTGAAGGTGATTTCTATCCTTCATGCTCTACTACTGCTTTGCTACTCCATGAACTTCACAGCTTGACACACTGCCTAGGCCTTATCCGCGACCTCTTCCTTTCCATGCATTTCCGCCAATTGTGCCATCTGAAGTTTTGTCTCTTCCTTCTTGCGTTGCGTGACAGAATTCTCTATTTCCACTGTGGAGCTAGCTAGAGTGTGCCACTCTGATGGCCAAGATTAAAGGACAATGAATATCGCATCGTCAGTCGCCAAATACAGTGAATCATGCCATGTCGCCGTAGGGTCCTTCCACACCCTGATGAGGACATGGTGGAAGTCTGCTTTGAACTCTGCAAAGATCTACAAAGTGTTGTAGATTGCGGGCGATAACTACAACTTTCAATTGATCCCCATCCAGATATTAATCTCCATTAATATCCAAAATATCTTGCTCTCCTTTATCCTCTGCGCATCCCTGGTCACCAACAACGAAGCATAATTTGCTACCTCTAGAAGGTTTGGTGCGACCGAAGGGAAATATCTATCTTTGGGTAGTTGCCATGCCATTAGTACGATCGACAATAGGATCCATGCATAATGAAAACTTTTGCCCTACTCCTGTGCCTCGTGACAGTTCACAAGGAACTCATGGCACAGGTAGTTCACCCAGTTGAACTGGACTCCTTCTGTGCATCGCACTGCTACAGCAAAAACTGGCTCAGGAACCTCATCCATGCAACACTTCTGCATCACCTTCCCTACCAATATTTGTGTCACAACCTTTACGGTAGGGTTGTTGAGGCTGCAGATGGCATACCCTCACTTCTTCTTATCCAGTTTGAAATTCTTAATCATCGCTTCTCTGAGAGCCAAATCACCACCTTTTCCCTCTAAAATATTATTTGCATCCCCCGTTGAGAAAGGTATCCATGTGATCTAGTGAATTAGATGGTCTGTGATGGGTATGGGCTCCTCCAGCCAGAAGCACCCATTGTGCACCAAGCAGAGCAATTTTCTGATGACAAAAATGTCATTGGGGTGCAGTGGTAATGCAGTACCCAAAGCAGGTTTAGAAACCTTGCTTTCTCGACACCTCTGAGCCATTTGTGTGGCTCCAAATCCATCATTCCAGCCATCACATCCATTTTCTAGTGCATTAACTTCGCAACCGCTTAATGCAAGAACTTCTCATGGTCTACAAGGTCCCAATCTTCAAACTTCAACCTGTGCACCCATCCCAAGTGTTCCCCCTCAAAGATAATATTGTTTGGGAGCAACATAGTTTGTAGAGATCTCTTGCTCTCATCTATATCCTTCAGTACATTGGCTTTACCCTTGCGTGGAGGCACATATTAAGGTAACCAGGTAATAGGGTCTACATGCTGGGTTTTAACATCCATATCTACATCCTCCTTCTCCACCAGGATTTCTTGAAATTCCTCCTCCTCATCAGCCTCTACATTGATGGCCTTCCCCTTTTCTTGCAATGTGAGCTTGGTCCTTAGTGCATTTCTGAGCGAGACATGCACTAGGATCATGGCCTACTTATCCTTCGTCGGTTTCAGTGTTCACAATGATTTAGGGACCTTAATGATTATTCTGGAGCTCTCTAGGGCTTCCACTTCTAGAATTTCCTATGTGGCTTCGTCAGAAGTCACTACTCTTGTGTCCATGGCCTCTTTGAGTGTTGACATAACACTACTCCACAGTTCCTTCATTGTCTCAAGTAGTTGCTCAAATAACGAATTCGCTTTCAGATTCTCGAATAAGTCTCAATTCATGAATACTTGAGCCCGCAACAACTCACTTGTCAAATTTCCAAGTGTTGTTTGCTGGACAAACACTTGTAACTTATAGTGCCTTTTGAATTTGAATTCGATCACTCCCCCCATATTCAGTCCACCAATGCTAGATTGGCAACAAATTTTCAAGAATCTAGCCCATAAATCTCGCCTTAAATGCCTGCCACTTGCTCCATTTGGCCTCAAACCGAGCATCAAATCATAAATAATGACTTTAACGGTTACTTTCCAACAGACCTACATGGAAGCGGATCTATCTTTGCATTGTTGCGAACCCTATGACACTTTTCTACTATGCATAGTCCTGACATCATGTAGTCCCTAGGTAGAGTAGTTTATAGTCCCAGGCTTCCTTTCAGCTTCCTAGAGCGTTAAGATTGTACTACTTCCATATAGTCACATCATTGAATTGTTGATGTATGGCTTCAAGTGAATGCCATTCACATTTCGTCGGAAGAGTTCTCCATTTAACTTGACCAACTATACCATGTCTCCATTTGTAATCTCCTTAATAATATACGACCCAAACGAGTGCATCTGGAACTTCCCTGGGAATTTATCAAACTTACTATCATACAACAACACCACATCATTTACCTTGAATGTGAGCAGCTTGATCTATTGGTCGTGCCATGCATTTTCATATAGTTTTTGGACCTGCTGGTGAAATCTAGCCAAACATCATTCTTCTTTGAGCTCATCCAGCTATGTGAGCCTCTCCTCTAGGGCTCCGTGATGCGTCATACTTATGAGCAATGCTATGCGCATAATAGGCATGATGTATTCCATAGGCATTATGCCTTCCACTCCATAGATAATCCTAAAAGGTGTCTGTCTCGTTAGTTTCTTGCATGTCGTTTGATAAGCCCATAACACTGCAGGTATGCAGAGGTCACAATCACTTCGCTATGAATTGCATACCTTGGTCAGCGTGTTTTCAAGCACTTTTTTGAATGCCTCCACTATCCCATAAGCCTGTGGGTGATAAGGTGTTCTCTTTTGATGACACACCTAAAATTTCTCCATTAGTGCAATGTTCGTCTCATTCAGGAAATGTGTACCAAGATTGCTCATCAAGATCATTGGACATTGAAATCACGTCAGTACATGTTCAAACAAAAACTTCATGGTAGTCACACCCATGCAATCCTTCACCAGTTGTGCTTCTGCCCAACGAGTCAAATAATCCGTCAGAGTGGTATTATAACTCATGGCTATATTTCCTTCAGGTTTAATAGGTCCTACAAAATCTATTGCCCACTTTTTGAAAGGTTGCAATATCATTGGTGGATTCAAAGGAATTTCATTCCTCCGTGATGGCCTTCCTGTCTGCTGACATACATCACATGCCTTGCAATATGCTTTTGAACCCTGATGAAGGGTTGGCCACCACAACCCTATGCATAGAATCTTTTCGCAGCTTCTCTTACTGCATAATGTCCTCCTGCAATGCCCCCATGAGCGTCCACGGGGATATTGTTTCATTCAAACTCAGGTACATACCTTCGTAGTATTTCATCATTCCCCATCTTATATAGATGCCCAACAGTGGCAAAGAAATATGTCGCATGTACCACTAATTCCTTCCTTTGTTGGACAAAGCATCCTTCTTTCACAATTGCAATTGTTAGAAAGTGTATTATATCTTCGAAATGTCCATTTGTTATACACACAACAAAGAGCTGTGCGTCAGGTAATCCTTCCTCCAAACTAGTAGGTTACTCCCCTATCTCGATGTGTGACAAGTGATCTAGCCCCGTGTTCAATCATCCAGGCTTCACAACAACTTCAAAATCATATTCTTGGAGCAGTAAAAGCCATCTGCAAATTCGCCCCCACAGCACAGGCTTATTGACCAGGTACTTTAGTGCGAAGTACAAGTGCACCTGCTTAAGTTGGGGCTTTCCTTCATAGACATGCATCCATGTGTGCGGATCATTCCACCCATCATACTTGTTTGTCAATTTCATCTTAGGCTTCCAAAATCATGTTCGCATCATTTTCCTACACTCACGCTAATCATCAAAGCTTCCTTTGTGCATACCCAAGCATCTTGTGGGTGTAGCGCGCAACACCTAGTGCAAGGCCTAGAAGCATTACTTTTCTAGAACCTATCTTTCAAATGCATCTAGTAAGGTAATTACCTCATTTAGACCATCATAAGTAGGTATATTTCTTTCTTCTAATGACACGTGGTGCAGTGACTAGGTCATCCTATTACAATTCAACCTAGTTACTTCGTGTAACCAATTCTACCATCGTTCTACTTCTTCGTCAGAATCTGAAGTGCAGGAACTCTCACACTCCCATATAATCCATCCATATGCAGTGAGATTCACCCAGTCTTGGTCTCATGCAATTATCTTGTAGATGTAGTCCAGATCATCATCACTCTCATAGTTGCAAATGGGTTCCGTATAGCACGATCGTTCAGCAGGATCCAGGGGTATTACTACGCACAATGATTTCTTTTCAAAGATCATCTTTTGTTTCTTGAGATTAATTACCCCATTCATATCAGTGGCCCAGTCAATTCCTAGGAGCATGGTGTAGGGATTGATTTCATCAACAATCTCTATCACTTCAAAATCTGTCAGCACGCTCACACCCTCAATATCCACAGTCATTCCCAGCAATTGCCCCATCGGTATGATTTTATATTGATTCTCCATTCTCAACTGAATTAGAGACCATTGTAGAGTGGGTCTTCCCCCTCGCCCCCATGTCTGTTTTGCTAATAATTTCACATCTAAACCCAAATCCAAAATGACTTGATCCATCTCATATTCTCCGATCTGCACAGTGAGTCTCATTTCACACCCCATCCATGTTTTATGTTTTTCGATCTTTCGAACTATGTGCGGTTCTCATGGCGTAGTCCCAATACATATATTGATGAGCTCCTGTAACCATTTCACACCCTTACTATCGTGCAATAACTTCATACAGATTTTCAGGAAAGTTGTGAGCATGGAGGGATCCATTTTTGGCTTAGGTTGATCTTTGCTTCCTTAAGTGGAGGCCTTAGTGAAGCTCTTCTTAGCTTCCATGAAGGTTTCCCAAGTGCACTCCAAATCAAACTCAACTTCCTTTGTCGAGGATTTGCAAACCCAGATGCTATCTTCTGGTTGTTTCCCTTTGTCATCTCCCATTGCAATTCCACTTCAGAGTACAATATTTACGTTTGGATCTTCCTCATGCAGCTTAGACCTCATCATCTATAGGTTCTAAGTTGGGAGATGTGGTAGTGCTCCTTTGTCATGGATCCTAGCTATCATTGTAGGACAATCTTCTGTCTCATGATCAAACAGTGTGCAATACTTGCATGACAAGTGCAATCGTGAGGATAGTGTCCCGACCTTCCACAATTGTAGCAAAGAAACTGTCTACGACCTCTACCAGGTCCTCCTCTACCTTGGCCTCATCCATGCCCCTGAAATCGTGTCCACGCCATCGTTGCATTCTAGTCAAGGGGTCGCATTTTGGCCTGAGCCCTATAGGTGGGAGTTTCAACTATCATCAATTCATAGCTCCTACAAGTATGCTTGTCATGTTCCACTGACCTACAAAAGTTATAGAATAATTTTTGCGGAGCTTGAGTATATACTTCTCTAAGAAGTGGCAGTTATCTATGGTATGTTTTTTGGTTACTTGAGAGATAGCACACTACAAATCAGTGACCATAGTAGGTCCTGCTTATGTTTCGGACCTTAGAGGTAGCGGTCCTTCTACTGCAAGGTAATTTGTAAAGACTAGGTAGTGGTCTTTGTCATGACCTTGACTCTTGCATTTCATGCACCACACTTCTTCATGCAGTTCTATTCGAACCATCCTATCTTGGGTCAAGCTTTGCATCTCAAGGCACAGATTCTTCAGCTGCACATGGATCTACTAGACTCCTAGATTAGGATCTTACATTGGGGTCTCATGCAGTCTCATAGCAATATCCAAGGCCTATACCTAAGCTGTTATCTTCTACTATGACAACGCACTTGTTAGGTGAGGTAGTAGTGAAGCTACAAACCACTCGAAATGTTGTCCATTTGTCAGATTCATATTAGCTTCATGAATCATACATTTTAGCCTCTGATCTAGTTCCCAAGGTGTCCCGCCTAGTAGCATCGTGATCTCCTTGAATCCAATAATTAACTACACTTTAGATTTAGGCCTGCTAAATTCCCTATCAATACCGCTTCAATGTCCACTGCTCTCACATTTCGGTTATTGTTGGAGTACTTAATATACCTGGTCAGCATGTGATCCTATAAGGCATTAACAAATGTTGCTTTCTTTATATGGTAATCTGTAACACCTTCAACTTCCATACAACCTTTACTACAAACCAAAATTGGTCTGGATCCTCATTTCCAAAGCCTTTGAACAAAGGCAACTTCTCTGTGTTAACCATACTAAATCGCATTGGTGGTGGAGGTGGTATAGGTTAAGTTAGACATGATGGAGGTGAAGTCGACAATGGTGTGGGCAGAGGTGGTATTCATGGAATTCTTTGTCTTATTAGATGAATAACAGTTCGTGGAGAGACCTTCATGAGCTCTTCCTTGTCCCCTCACGGAGGTGAAATCAAGGGGCTATTTTATGGACCCTTATTTCCTTCGTTCCTGTAAATTCTTTCACTTTGCATAGACTTGAACATCAAGGTAACTGCATAACTTGCTTTTCACACAACAACATTTTAATCCAAGTCTTCAAAGATTTTACATGCTTACCTCATTGTCCTTTGAGAAAGCATCGCTATGCCTCGCTATCGCTAACTTTGGTGTCAACCATCAACTCAGTAAAAAGTCCTCCTATATTGCAAACAATCCAATGATTGCTGATGCACATGATCTTATCCTCCGATGCTTCCAACCATCACACTAGCTCTAGGGTCCACACAATAGGACTGTCAAGTTTCCACCTTCCTTGGCTATCTGCTAGCTTCGCGATCCAATCATATTGCTTCGTAGGGAATGACGCGAAAAATATTTTATGGATCTACGTGTACAGGTAACTATCTAACCACCATTTTTTTGACAGTCGTCGGTTTCTATTTTCCTGCTGCGAACTCGTGAATTCTTTTATCCAACTAGCCTTCGATTTCTTTCTTAGTTGGATTCCAATGGTACAACATCACACATCTCTATGTAATTTCCCATCCCGGCAATAGAACCATTTGTTGGCTTGAGGGGGCATTAGTTAGCCAAACAAATCCCTACACTACTAGACCTCTCAACATTAGCCCACAGAGTGCAGACTGAAGTCTGATTCCAAGTAGTATGGGGTGATGCTCAAACCAAGTTTCTACACCCTTGAGATGGTATGATGTCGTTTTATTCCAACTATTTCAGCCTTCGTGTAGGTAGCTTCACTCTCTGCTTTATCCTTCAGTACCTTCGCAAAGTGGTACAATTGGCTTCCACACAGTCCTACCCAGGGGCTATAGTCCTTTCGCGCTGCTAGAGTAGCGATCTACACTGTCTCTCAAACTAGGCTAAGTAACTTACTTGTCAGATCTAAATTAGCTTTGGGTAAATAGATGTTACTACTTTTTTTGACTTAACCAACACATTTATACACATTCACACATCATATAAGCATTAGAAGTGAAATTCATACCCAATATAATAGATGCATAAACAGGAAATAACTATGCAAAATGATTGGAAACTTCTCTTTATTAATGATTTCCAATGGTTACAGACTTGACTCACCCTACCCATTCAGATGCAAGGGTCCGCGCACTTAGCTGTAGACTACTAGGCCACTGCGCACTCAGTTGCAAAGCCTCTACCTACACTATGACCCAAAACTTAGACCTACACTTCAGCACTATCTCACATACATCTTCATTGCTTTTTCATATTGTATTAGATATTATATGCCTTTGACTACTTAAAGCTTCGCTCTATTTACACAACCCCATGGACTACAGACCATGGGTAGATCTTCTATAGCTGACATCACATTATCAAAATAAGGGCGGATAACCCTATGACTCTTTAACAACTATGCACTCTGTGCCCACAAAATGTATAGTCTTTACATTTGAATGCAAAATTGGAGCAAAATCTGGGCTTTAAGCCCTAAAACTACCCTTGGGGGATCCCATGCCAAACAATTTTAACTCTTGTTAAGAGTTGAGGTAGTCAAACATAACCGTAAGTAAGCTATCAAGTTCTGTTATAACTAGGCCACTAGGAGGAAAAGGGGTTCTATACTTTTGAGTGCAATTATTCAATGGTTGAGCAAAATAAAAAAATTAGTCGAGAGGGATAGGAGATAGAGAACACAAAGAGGATTTGTGCACTATAGTATCCCACAGGCCATAAGCCATTCTTCTTTGTACTCACAAACACTTTCTATTGATAGAAGGAGAGGAGAGCGACCTCACCTCCCAGCTCGGTTTTTTCTCTCTAAAGGGTTTCCGAAGTCATATATTGTGTCAAATGTGTGTGTGAGCTTTTATTTCATTGTTATCTATTTTTTTCTAATTCTAATTTACATTCATACACTATTAACAATAATATACAGATCCATAAATATATAGGAAAATAAAATTGTAATAGTGTAGAATTTATGATTTTAAAATAATTTTCTCATATCTATTATAATAGACTATCTAATCAAATATCCATAAAAAAAATATTCCAATGTAATAATTGTATTTCAACTTTTAAAAAAAGTAATTAAAATATGAATAGAATATGAATTATTATATATATATATATATATATATATATTTACTTTAACAAGATATATAAATCTTAATATTTCAATGTAGAACTTTTATAAACTATTTGAATGTCTATGTTGAGACTTATTTCAATCTCTCTTTTTCCCTCTCTCCCACACACACATATATTTTAATGATTAAAGAGAAGAAGCAATTGAAAGTTAAAAAAATAAAATAAAATGTAATAAGATTAATAAGATGGATATGTGTAATTCATTCAATTTATAATATAGAATTAATATGGTATATTAAAATATTAATAATAATAATAATTGAATATGAGGTATAAATAAAATATTCCAATGTTCATACTAAGTAAAAGATCGAACTTAAGTTTGAAGACAAAGACAAACAAGGTCATGATAAATGTTGCTCTATGAAGTAGTGTTGATGTTATCAAGAAGCTCATCAGGAAGAAGACAACAATGTAATGAATAATGAGCATCATCATAAGTTCAAGCCTCCTTCATGAAAAAATATTCAAAATGTATCCAAGGGAATATTTCTCATATAGGTATCAAAATTCATTTCTTGGTTATTTCTTTTTTGATACAAATTTTAGGCATAAGGCTATGGAGTAAAAATCCCATGATGAAGATGTTTCTGAGTCTTGTAGAAAAAGTTTTGCAAAAATATTGGATTCATATGTATTGAATATAGAAAAATATATATCAATTGCTTCTCCATTTAAATATTATACAAAAATATTAGATTCATATGTATTGAATAGAAGAAAGTATATGTCAATTGCTCCTCCATTTAAGTATTGTTAGTATTATACAAAATACTTCAGATGCCACAATCTTCGTCACATTTCACCAAAATGAAACTTGGAGTTACCTAAATAAACCATGTGAGGAAAGGGCTCAAGCAAGCAAGTATACCATCACACTAAGGTTTGGAGAAGAAAATTAATTGAGCCAAAATATGAACCTACCATGAGTGTTCAAGGCCCTTATATGAGTTGTTCATCATGTTATGTGCACTAACATAAAATCCATGATTTTTCTATTTGAAGTTTTTCCTATTACAGAAATTCTATGTTCAAAAATGAAGAAATGGGATTTTGTCACATGAATAGTTATCGAGGTTTCCATCTTACATTAGACTACTACCTCCAAACAACAGTGAAAGGGAAACTTTTGCCTTTCCTCTGCTTTTGGCCTGAACAGAATACATTGTCGAAATCCATAACGGTCAAAATTATTATCAAAATTTTTACCATAAACTCTAGCACCATCTTCATCACAAAAATTAGGTTCTAACTCTGTTGTAAAACCAATAAAATACATATATGAAAAGCCTCGACCAAAAAAATTAACATTTTCAAACCCATCAACGTGTGCGTGTCAATGTATATGTGTATTTGTGTTCGTCAAAACAAATTATATAATCATAATATAAAAGATCGATTGAAAATTATATATATAATTAAAATAAAATATGTAAGTCATACAATGAGTCATTTATTTATATTGCATCTTCTCTCACTTATAGATTTTGATTTTTTTTCTTTTCATAACATGGCTTCAACTCGATTATATAAACTTATACGAATATAACTTCTCCTTTAATCATAAATATGATTAATTATAGCTTAAATATAAGACAATTTATTTACATGACATTTAAAAAGAGCCTTTTCTTAAACTTCTTGACATTTTATTAGTTTACTAATATTACAGATGTTAGTTAGAAATCCCCGTTAAAGAGCATGAGATAGCACTAGCCTTATAGGATTCTTTATTTTTGTTACTTGTTATAACATTCATCCCTACGAACTACTGGAAGGAACGACTACATACAACTTGGTTATGGCACAAGCTGTGTGCCTCTTGTTATTCAAATCATGTAATAAGAACAATATTTGTTTTTCCAATTTTAAATATATGTTGATTTTGATGTATTATAAATTTAAAATAAAATATTTTTTTCTTCATTAATATTGATTATTTATTTCTAATTCATTCATGAAAATGTAAAAAATTACTAAATCTAAATACAATAGTTAACTCTCAAAGTGACTAACATAGATCAATGTTTCATCAATATATTTATCTATTTTCAAATAATTCTACAATATATAGAATATACCATAATAAGTCTTTCCCTTTTAAACACAACTAAATACTACATAAGCTCTTAATTCTCTTCCATAAAACACAAAATTAATTTATATTTCAGTATTTTAGTTCTCAATCAAATCCTAAAGTATCTAATCCAAAAGAAACCTTTGTGTACCCCTTATTAAATTCTTCGACTTCCTTTTACCTGCTATCTTGTGCACTCTATCGAGATCCATACCTAACAAATGGATTTTAGATAACGTGCAAATAAATCAAATTTAACTAAAAAAATGTTTTAATTTAAAATATTAGGTTAGGATTTGATATTGAATAAATAATTCTATTTGGAGAACAAAATAGTAAGTGTTCGTTATGTGCATAAGTGGCTTTCGAATTGCTACATATTCGTTAATATGGATTTCAAAAATGCTAAATATGCTATTGTAGCATTCATATGACTAGATTTGAAATATAAACAAATAAAATTATAAATAATGTTGACATTCAAAATGTTCTAACCTTATTTATTTTGAAGAAAATTCGTCAATATATATAGAGATTTAAGATTTAAATCTCTAGAGAAAATATGGTATTTATGATAACTTAGTGTTAGATGTATTTTGATTATATTCTCATCACACGGTATGGTTGGCTAAATTCGTAAAACTCTATTTTTAATCTTTGTGAATTTTTAATGAATATATTTTTTGTAGATCATATTAACATTCAAGTTAAAATAGAAATTGACATTTTGTGTAGCTTGGATAATCTCAAATACTAAACTTTTGTTAAGAGAGTGAGTGTAAATTTAATGAGTGATCTAAATGAAGGGACACTTAGATCCATAATTTATTTTGAGTGAAGTTGCATGCTATGATCGAACCATACTAGCCACACTAAATTCCCAAGACCCGTCCTCATCACTAAACTATGAACACTGATAGAAATTGAAGAGATGGGATTGGGTGTGTACCCATCCTCGCCCCCCCTCCAGGATCAAGACCAAGGCATCAAGGGTCTCAAGAAGAAATAAGGGGTGAGCAAGGAAGGAAAATAAAGTAATAAACGAAGAGAATGGGAAAGGACGTAGCAAAAATGATAATATTGAAGATTATAAGTTCTCCCCAGATGTAGAAACATTGTTGCAAGATTGGCAATGGTGCACAAGGAGTTGTTGGAGCATTTCCAATAGAAGGTAAATGCTTCAGCCTACTAGTATATGTGTTTATGCCTATGTGACCAATTGGAGGCTCATTTTGGTGCTTACCACTATGGTGCAATTGATAAATCACCTAGATAGTGAATTTTGACTCCTAGATTAAGCAAAACACCATTTGAATGTTGGGTGTAATCTCTATGAACTATGTTTGAGGCCATTGGATTGATTTTTTAAGATTGGTTGGTTAGTGGGTGGCCCATTGGATGACTATATCACTATGGTGCTTTCTATATATTAGTTAGCAACTTGGACATGGTGATATGAGTCACTATGGTTCTTTCTAGAGAGTTGTTAACCACTTGAAAAGTAGTTTGCAAAACCTTCAGGTGCCTGCTATGAAAATACAAATGGTGGACCACATAGATAGTGGATTCGACCTCTTCGACCTTGGAATATCCCAACTAGACCCTGGGGGAATAAGTGATTTACTATGTTGCTCACTACAAAAGGGCAACTGATATACCACCTAGATAGTGGACTCCATCCTTCAAGTGTTTACCAAACTTTGGTGTGAATATCCCCAAGAACACCACAAGATTTGTTTAATGTAAAAAACCAAAAGATCACCTTACTTATATTTTCTTCAACTAAGACTTATGTCTTATAAATACATGAGGTAGTTATTAAAACTACACATTTTAAAATAAAATATCACCTTCTAAAAAAGAATCGAATTAAGTTTTATCTTTTATTTTTCACCACCCATGAAAATATTTCACAAATTACCATCCTTAATCCATATTCATTTTCAAGAAAGTAACTTAGATTTATTACTATTTTATAAACAAATATGGTATCCCTTCTTAAGAAAAGAACATGCATCCTATATTTATTTTTACATAAAATGCATATAGTTACTTGTTCTTTTCAAAACTCTCTAAAAACATACCTTTCAAAGTGACACTTTGAATCTATATTTTTCTTTCCTTTTACTACCGATATATATATATATTAATATATATATATATATATATATATAACTAATTACAATAACATGATCTTTTCCAAAGAATCTCAAAAATTACCTATTCTTCTCAATAAGGAATGCAGTTACTTATCTCTTAGTAAAATATATATGGAAAATATCTTGTAGACCAGAGAAAAACATCATGCCTTTCAATAATCCATGATTTGAAATCTTTATTTAAAATTATCCACTCTTTCTTGACCCACCATGAAGAGGACACTAAAGCCAATGAAGAGTATCTATCGCCCAGGATCTATCACTTAGAGTAATGTTCTTTCCCCTGATCTTTTAATTATACAGATGTTTAGCAATGAACATTGAAAACTACACTATATTTCCCCTGATATTTTATTTTTGCACGTATTTAGCAATGAAAACTAGACGAGTATAGTGCATCATGCGGTGACTACCAAGGAAAAGGGGGGTATTAATGGTCGCATTCTCTAATTTGGGCTCTGTTGTTGAGCTTATAAATATGATTCGATTCCCCATATTGACCAAGCAACCATTTTTACGTCGTAAGGCTTTCCCTCTGCAACGAATTCCCCTTGTTGTCTATCTTTCAACCTTAAATACCGTTCGATTATATGTTAGATGATTGATAAAGGTTTAACCATTGGATCACATGTCACCAGAAGTCGGAGAACCAGGGTTCATGTCACCGGAAGTTGGAAAACCAATAGAAGAAAATGGCGATATGAAGGTCACTGACCATAGCCTCAGTGCACTATGAGAATAGTTCGTACCAGAGGACCTTCTCCACACACCGTGCGGCGCACTATCCTATGTTTCAATGCAGGTAATTACCCAAAAGGGATACGATGCAGCCAAGGCCAACATCTGGCCCTGTAGAGTTCGTGCTCCTGATGGGCTACCTACCTTTCCAGATGCAAATCTGTTAGTGATGTATTAGAAGATCTGAAGGTGGATTTCAAATGCCCGACCTGGTTTTCCTCTAAAGTATAATTTTGGTGCTCATCATATTTGAGTGTTATTTCACTGGTGTTGTTGCGAGATCCTTGGATTTCTGTTATTTCGTGCAACAAGTATATATTCATTATACCTACTAATCATTTTCAAGAAGTGACTCTGAACATCAAATTCCTTTTTTTCTTCAGTATTCTTTCTCGTAGTGTATGTTAATGGAAATCAATTTCTTGTAAATGCAGTGGCCTTATTCATACTGTGATACACATAGAGGATGTTGTTACCCTCACATAGGAAAGCCTGCTTCCGATTTTTCCATTCATGGTCTCTGGCCCAGTTATAGCAACAAGAAATGTCCACAGTTCTCTGATTCTTCCAAAGAATTCGATTACTCAAAGGTGCTACTGACTCTATTCTTTTCCATGCATGGTAATAAAATATAATGTTTGACTTATGTGATCATAGCCGGATTTTATGTATTGTGAGAGAATTTGCAGATTTCAGATCTGAAGGAAGATCTGAACAAATATTTGGATTCTTTAAGTTGTCCTAGCATTGATGGACACAAATTCTAGGTGCACGAATGGGAGAAGCATGGCACTTGATCTCTCAATGTTGATGAGCATTCTTACTTTGAGTCGACTCTTTCCTTGAGAGAAAATATGGACATTCCCAGGGAACTTAAAGAAGTAGGTGATCAGATACCACGAGACCACTGCCAAATTTATTCTTTCATACGAAATCAGTATTTAGATTTGTAATAGTAATTGGTAGTTTGTTTGAAGGTATTAAACCTGATAGAAGAGAATATAGTTTGAGGAATATCAAAGAAGCCATTAGAGAAAGCACTGGACAACTGCTAAGAATTGAATGTAACATAAGCAAGGAGGGAGAGCATCAACTATATCAGTTGTATGTATGTGTTGATAAATGGGAAGCTTTCACTGTTATTGAATGCCCCTTTTACCCGCATAGCAATTTCCCTTCCATGCTTGTATTTCCTCATTTCTGGGACAACGATCACAAGATCCAAGAAGCTTTCACAAGAGAAAACAATACTAATGGAGCAGAGGATCATTAGCTCTCCACAATGAGCATTTCTTTCATCTGTAAAATTTTTAGGGCCAAGGGTTTGTTCAATCAGGTCGGACCCTTGATTCCTCAAAGCTATGATTGAGAAGAATTGAAAAAAGAAGCCATCCGTCGCACTGATTACGGAAACAGAGTCCAGGAGGTGTCTAGGCCATGGCAGGGTATGACATGGTTGTTTTGACAGCCTATTTGTTGTTTCAGCCTTCCAGTTTGAGCTATTTTATGGAGTGATCAGAGATAGGCGAAGTAAGGTTAGGGTTTTATTCTGTGTGTTTTCTTGCTTCTCGAAAATTTACAAAAAAGGGCAGTATTTTATACATTTAGATGATTGTGCATTGCTTCAGAGCTTGGTTCAATGAATTGCAGAAAATCATGTTTGTATTGGTCATTGTTTACTATATTGGTCATAGTTAAATTCCAGACACGAATCCTGAAAGGATTTCGCAGAGAAACCAGATTATTTTGATCTTGTTTAAAGAAGTTTTTTATTTTTTCAATTTTTTCCTTGCAATACTTTTTAAATCACTCAAGGCTAAAGTGGTTTTTGAATTAATTTTTTTTTTTTTTGTTGCCAACCTTCTGCTCAGGTCTTTCTTGTCTTGAGCATTTAAGAAAAATTTAAATTCAATATGCATGTTAGGAATGGCAAAGACAAAGGAGCAGGAGACAACAGAGACTGGGAAAGACAATGTTCTTGGAAAAAGAAAAGATGATTCAATGAAGCAAGAAAGAGATATGCCATCCAAGAAATGCCACAAGTTACATAAAGGAGATGCTACCCATGCCCAACTTACAGAGGATCAAAATTCTGAAAACCATTTACCAGTCTATGGTGAGACAGAAAGTTTTGTTGGTCGCAAAGTTGAGGAAGAAGCCTTTTGTCAAAGCTCAAGATGAAGTGGCAGATTAAATGTTCCAAGCTTTCTACCTGTTGAGCATAAAGTGGTCTGTGTTTTCGGTTTCCTGGACATTAGATTTCAAAATTTTCTTTAAGGTTTTGTGACAGTTGAGACACTTCAGGATTGAAAAACTGAAATCCGTGGAGATTCATAAGAAATGTTTTTTAACATGCTGGAATTAAATATTACGTAGGGTTGAATTTCAAAAATTTTGATGTGATTCATAAGAAATGTTTTTGAAACCCTTTTCTTCATTCTTCAGGAGGCATTAAGGCACACGAGTAAAGCCTCACAGTTTTCGATGACTAAGTGGTGCCATTAATGTGTTTTAATGATCTATGAGACTAAAGGGCTTTAACAGTGTTGGATAGTGAATTCTAGATGGTTATATAGTTTTTTAACTGATCCTATAGGCTTTTTGGGGTAATTTCATGGTCCTGGGGTTCATCGCTTTCGAGGTTCTTTCTATGAATGAGTGGCATTATTTGCATGTGAATACCATTTTGGGTAGTGGGATTTATGTTGTTATCATGGGTTTTTGGTTTTCTTGTTTTTAGAACAGTTTGGGCTGTGTGGTCCACCAAGAGCTTTATTTGTAGTAGTCTTTTTTGCTAGCTCCCTTAGAGCTTTTGAAGACTTATTCCTTCATTCCTACCAATCTGAGGAAGCTGCTGCTTATTTTTTAAGCTATGGATGATAATTTTTGTTCCATAAGTTTTGAGAATGCTACCCAACAATTTATATTGATTTGGGCAGAGATGTGCCAAATGGTTTCCTACCTGTGAAAAAGTGTTGAAGCTCGTGGTCCAAAGTTTTATGTAAGTCCTCATCATCTTGCCATTCAGCGACCCCCTTTCAAACACTCTATCTCATTCTTTATCTCGAGGGTTTAGAGAAAAAACCAATATTAAGTGCCCTCCCAAGACAGTTGAATAAGCCATTTTGCACTTTCTAGTTTTGTTTATTCCATTTGCACATAGTCCCAAGTTTCAACCAATGGATAAATTCCCATCAATATATAGATCAAATCTGGACTTCGAAGATTGTCAATAGGATATGTAAGACTGTAAGTGGCTATGGCTTTAATACAATCACCGGGGCTTTGTGCAGATGAAGGTCCAATGCTTTTAGGTGCTGAGATAGCTTCTTTTTTTCTTCAGAGACCACCAGGTATTCTATTTGAGAGGCCCCTCTGTTGGTTGTGGACGTTTTAACAACCATTTCAATCAACTGTTATTTTTCACTAAAAATTTAAATATGAAAAATGAATCAATTTCTTCGTCAAAACTTTCATTTTCCTATTGACATCTGTCCAACATCCCTCGATAATATATTCATGCACGTCTTTGTATTCAAAATGGTAGCATATTGCAAAATATAGAAATAATTAAAAATAGTTTCAAAAAATATGTTGCATAGATAGCAAGAGAAACCGGGCTTGCCATTGTTATTGTTGAATATGGCTGGCATCTGTGCACACCAGGGTCCTATAATAAATCCCAATTGGTCAAGACATGCCGTGTGGGAATTCATGGGGTTTTCTATTAACTTTTGGGAGATTTCTTCCGGCCCATGTCAATGTATTGCTTATATAAATTCATTCGTTGAAACCCTTTTCTTCATTCTTCAGGAGGCGTTAAGGTACAAGGGTAAATCCTTGTTGTTTTGGATGACTAAGTGGTGCCATTAATGTGGTTTAGTGATCTATGAGACTAAAGGGTTTTAACAGTTGTTGGATAGTGAATTCTGGATGGTTTTATAGTTTTTTAACCGATCTTATGGGCTTTTTGGTGTAATTTCAGGGTCCTGGGTTTCATCGCTTTCGAGATTCTTTCTATGAATAGAGTGGCTTTATTTGCATGTGGATACCATTTTGGGCAGTGGGATTTATGTTGTTATGATGGGTTTTCGGTTTTCTTGTTTTGTAATTGAATTCTATTTTGTGCTTGGCAGATTAACTGGGGTTATCATATATTGTGAATTTTGGCAGAGGAGAATTGTCTGGCTAACATTAGTTATGGAGAGAAAATTATTGGGAAAGTAGCATCTCAAATGGTGAGGTTATATTTGGTTCAGTTAAGCGGGCAAATTTACTGCTGCCGATCATGCCATAGCCATCATGCAAATGTTGATCAAATCCTGTCCAAAGTAGGTGTCGTGATCGATTTTGTTGTAGTGTGAGTGGGATGATTTTTATTTTGGTTTTCAATTTTTAACAGAGTTTTATGGTAGGGAAATTCCAGGCCTATCTGAAGTGCATGCTTATGCTTTTGCTCCAGATTTTTATTGCCTTCAGTTTGCCATGAGGAAGTAGTCCCATACATTATTCAGGTTACGTATTTTGTGGTTTGTTGAAAAAGGACAGTAAAGAATGTTTGATACACAACACAATTTCATAATTAAATTTATGTCAAATTAGGGCATTATTGGTTCAGTGATGATGTTGAGTTGTTGTGCCATCAACAAAAGGTCCATTATCACCGTGGTAGATGGCATGCATTTGAAAACGATGAGGTTGGTTGCAAGTCATGGGTGATTATAACAGAATATATCTCTCGTGATTATGGGTGATTGATCATAAGGAAGTGCACTCCTTTTTGGGCAGTTCCTGAAGCATGTTTCTTGAATCAGTTCCAAAAAGAGTGCAACATTATGTTAATATTCAATGCTCAGCTGAGTTGAAATTGGAGACTTGAGCTTTTGATGTTCCACATTATTTTGTCAAATGGCTATTTTCATCTACTTCCACCACAAATGAGTGATGATGAAACCAACATGTAAATGCAAGGATGGCATGGATTTGGAGGCAAGACAAGTTAGACTATAGTCCAAGGGACTATCGATAAAATACTCTTGGTGAACAAGTCAAAATTTGACGAGCTTCCAAACTATTTATTTATTTATTTTCAATTTTCTAGATGAGTATGGTATGGATGGAAAATTTACATTGTTTTCTATGGACAAATCACTGCTCTTTGTGACTATGACACATGGACAATATTTGATACGATCCAATGTAGGGTTATGTGCATGATGATCTACTGCCTTATTACCCTTGATTGTGCTTGTAATAACAGTGGAAACTTTAGGGTAAGTCTTCCGTAAAATGTAGTGACTAGCAAGGGAATGTCGTTCTTGAAATTCTTTGCTTGTATGGGATGATGGTTTTGGGAGGGGTGTGGGTTGTAAGCATATTTAGAAATAATAGGGCCCAGATGGGAGGATGCGGCTAATGGTTTTTTGAGGGGGTGGGTTATAAGCATATTTGACATAAGAGAGTCTAGAATATATTTAGGATGACAAAGTAAGTTTCCCCTTGTTTTTTAAGTTATGGATGATAAAAAAAAATTCCATAAGTTTTGAGAATGTTGCCCAACAATTGATATTGATTTGGGCACATATGTGCCAAATGGTTTCCTACTTGTGAAAAAGTGTTGAAGTTCATGGTCCAAAGTTTTATGTAGGTCGTAATCATCTTTCCATTGAGCAATGCCCTTTCAAACACTCTATCTCATTCTTTATCTCTAGGGTTCAGAGGAAAAACCAATATTAAGTTCCCTCTCAAGATAGTTGAATAAGCCATTTTTCACTTTCTAGTTTTGATTATTCCATTTGCACATAGTCCCAAGTTTCAACCAATGGCTAAATGCCCATGAATAAATAGATCAAATCTGGACTTCAAAGATTGTCAATAGGATATGTAAAACTGTAAGTGGCTAGGACTTTAATACAATTATCGGGGCTTTGTGCACATGAAGGCCCAATGCTTTTAGGTGCCGAGATAGCTTCCTTTTTTCTTTAGAGACCACCAAGTATTCTATTTCAGAGGCCCCTGTGTTGATTGTGGCCCTTTTAGCAACCATTTCAATCAACTATTATTTTTCACTAAAAATTTAAAGATGAAAAATGCATCAATTTCTTCGTCAACACTTTCCTTTTCCTATTGACATCTGTCCAACATCCCTCGATGATATATTCATGTATGTCTTTGTATTCAAAATGGCAGCATATTGTAAAATATAGAAATAACTAAAAATAGCTACAGAAAATCTGTTGCACAGACATCGAGAGAAACCGGGCTTGCCAATGTCACTGTTGAATATGGCTGGCTTCTGTGCACACCGGGGTCCTATAATAAATCGCAATTGACCAAAACATGTTGTGTGGGAATTCATGGGGTTTTCTGTTAACTTTCGGCTGATTTCTTCTGACCCATGTCAATGGTTTGCTCATATAAATTCATTCGTTGAAACTCTTTTCTTCATTATTCAGGAGGTGTTAAGGTACGATAGTAAATCCTCACAGTTTTGGATGACTAAGTGGTACCATTAATGTGGTTTAATGATCTATGAGACTAAAGGGTTTTAACAGTTGTTGGATAGTGAATTCTAGATGGTTATATAGTTTTTTAACCGATCTTATGGGCTTTTTGGTGTAATTTCAGGGTCCTGGGGTTCATCGCTTTTGAGGTTCTTTCTATGAATGGAGTTGCTTTATTTGCATGTGAATACCATTTTGGGCAGTGGGATTTATGTTTTTATCATGGGTTCTTGGTTTTATTGTTTTGTAATTGAATTCTATTTTGTGCTTGGCAGATTGATTGGGGTTATCATATATTGTGAATTCTAGTAGAGGAGAATTATCTGGCTAACATTAAGTACCGAGAGAAAATTGTTGGGAAAGTAGCATCTTAAATGGGGAGGTTATCTTTGGTTCACTTAAGCGGGAGGATTTACTGCTACCGATCATGCCATATCCATCTTGAAAATATTGATCAGATCCTATCCAAGGTAGGTGCTGTGATCGTTTCTGTTGCATTGTGACTAGGATGCTTTTTAGCTTGGTTTTCAGTTTTTGCTAGAGTTTTATGGTAAGGAAATGTTTGGCCTATTTGAAGTGGATGCTTGTGCTTTTGCTCTAGATTTTTATTTCCTATAGCGTGCCGTGAGGAAGTAGTCCCGTACATTATTCAGATTACCTATTTTGTGGTTTGTTGTAAAAGGACAGTAAATAATGTTTGATACACAACACAATTTCACAATCAGATTTATGTCAAAACAAGATATTATTGGTTCACTGATGATGTTGAGTTATTGTGCCATCCACAAAAGGTCCATTATCAATGTGGTACATGGCATGCATTTGAAAATGATGAGGTTGGTTGCAAGTCATGGGCGATTATAGGAGAATATATCTCTGGTGATTATGGATGATTGATCACAAGGAAGTGCACTCCTTTTTGTGCAGTTCCTAAAGCATGTTTCTTGAATCAGTTCCAAAAAGAGTGCAACATTATGTTAATATTCAATGCTCAGCTGAGTTGAAATTGGAGACTTGAGCTTTTGATGTTCCACATTATTCTGTCAAATGGCTATTTTCATCCACTTCCACTACAACTGAGTGATGACGAAACCAACATGTAAATGCAAGGCTGGCATGGATTCGAAGGCAAGTGTGAATCTTTTTGTGTTTATTTTGTTGAGAGATACATTCTACATGTGAGTAAAGGAATCATATTTTGTTGAGACATACATTTTACATCTGAGTAAAAGAATCATATTCTGTTCAAAGATACATTGTACATTTGAGTAAAAGATTCGTGATTCCATACTCAATGTGGATTTTTGACATATCATTTAAAAAAAAAATTCTAATAAAAAGTAAAAAATGAATATCCATGTTTAAATGATTGTAATTAAAATATTTATAATGTTCTATAGAAAATATTTAGCTTTCACGCTGTATTATAAGTAAAATATTTCAATGTCCTAATTTTATATAAACATTAAAAAAAATAAAGTAATAATATGTTATGAGAAGATGGCAAATTCTTAATATATTCAATGTAGAACTTATATTAACTATTGGAATATATATACTAACTAATTTATTTCAATATCAACTTCATATATTATATTTTTAATATATATAAAAAAATATTCTAATGTTAAAAAAAATAATTGAAATGAAGAAAAGTCAATTTCTTTGTAATAAGAGTGATAAGACAAATCTGTGTAATAAAAATAATTGAATATGATTTATAAATAAAATATGTCAATGTTAATATTAAGTAGAATGTTTTAATGTGTATATATAATAGTTTCAAAATTTTGGAAAATAAATAAATTTTAAGGTTAAAACATTTCAAGTAGTTTTATTATTTTATATTTTTACTAATTTCAGGTATATTTTTCAGTTTATTTTGTTTAAAATCCAGCTAAAATTTGTTAATCTTGTAAGTTTAAGTTATGTATATTGAACACCTAATCCTTTAAGGGTGGGTAAACACTTAACAATCAAAGAGAGTCCAAAAAACCAAAGGTAGCTCCAATGTATTATAAATATATATAGTTACAAATAATATCAAAAATTCAAAATTTATGTCTCCATTGTGATGATATTTAAGATCGTATCAGATCTGTAAGCATATTCCAGCAGTACTCAAATTTAAGCCACTAGTTTTTGTGGCTTTTCTTTTCCTGACATTTTGCTGCATTTCTGCTCATCCTGCTACCCTGCCTATCCTACCTAATTTACTACTGCGTCACTTTGAATTACATCCATCAATTTTATGATATTAGTGTTTCACTTTTCCATGTCTTCTCGGGTAAAATCAAGCGGAATTCTCTGCCCATGGCCCCCGAAATAGAAAAATGTGCATTCCTCTTGCAGAAATGTTACTCTTAGAATTTTAGATTATAGAAACGTTGAAGTACCTAGGCACACTACCATATTTTCATGTCAGAAAGGTGCCAAAAGCATTTATTTTTTTTGGATGAGAAACTGCCTTTTGTGGTCTACGAATTCACTTGTAAAGAATTTTCGCTCTAATTCCTGAATTGAATTTGGCTTTGCCATCTATTCAACACGACCACTCGTTTGTTGAATCTTTGACCAAACGATCAAGCTTCTCTCATGGAATCAAATTTGTCTGGTCACTCAAGTTCTCCATTCTTTCTCCTTTGCTCTTTTCCCTGCAGTTCCCCACCACCCTTCACACGGTTTATACAACCTCTCTACACCCTCGACTCAACACGCCGGTTCCTGGACTCCTCACTCTTCCTACTGCGCATCGGAACCCACCTTTGTTGAATGTTGCTTTCTGCCTTGTGTTGAACGCTACACTTTGACTAGCATGAACAACACCATTCCACTACAACCATGTATTCGCTTCGGAATACGCCCACAAATTTTGTGGTCTGTTGTAATCATATGTTCCTTCAAAAGGTATTGTGGAATACACTTCGTTCCTTTTCAATTTTTTACATTTTATTCGTAGCCACAACCTCCCTGCTTGTTTTGTTCTCAGTCGTGAGATTTCCCTTTGCATATTTAGAAATTTCTTCTAACATTTAAACTTCACTCAACTTCTTTCATTAATCGAACCTCAACTTATCAACGGTGAGTGTTATCTTCTTGTCTTTTTCGTAATAACAACTTCCCCTCGTCCTTCATGCCCATCCAAATTTTGGTTTGTTTAGGTTATGGCCTGGAGAAAGTGTATTGTTTATGACTGCACCTTCTTGTTGGGCATCAGTAGAACAACATCGCTCATATAATTTGAATGAGATATCACACAATGCTTCAGCTAAGAATCGAGATATAAAAGTCCAGTTTCGTAGAATAGAAAATGTGTTTGTCATCATGAAAGAAATTAGAAGGGATTCTTCATCCCAGGAGGACACGATCTAAATTGCCTACAGGTGTTTGGAGAATATTTCAATTGAGTTCACAAAATTTGTGTTTTTATGGCTTTGCAATAGCGGGCATTCAAAGTGGTACATGCAATTGCGAGAGCGGTGATTTATGTGCACATTGATTAATGTCCGATTCATGCTTTATATATGTGTTGTATTTCATTCATGTCAGTTCGTATGTAACGTTGGTCCCACTGTTCACAACCCAATAGCGACCATTAAATTATGGCTTCTCCTATAACATGCAAATTTGTTTCCCAATAATTGATAATGACAACATTTATAGAATTGTAAACCCAATACCTGGTTCATCACACAAGTTGATGATAATTACAAACATAACATTTATTCCGTTCCAACACGTTGATATTGATCGTGATAAGAGGGATGCTTGAACAATTAATGGTATAAATGAATTTGCTAGATCTGTTAGAAGACTTGTAGAAGCACATATTCGACCTAGTATATTTGAATGTCTTGCATTCGACATTATGAAATTTAAGGAAGCTATGATCTAGAAATGATCTAGAAATTTATTTGCGCATAGCAGAAGCACTTCCTCTCATTGTGATTTTGATCTACAATGGAATTTCTTACTTTCCTTTCTTTGCTTCCATATTAAAATTGTTGTGGAAAGATTTTGCTCATATAGTAGCGCATTTTCAATGGCTTAGAATACATTTTATTTACTTGACCTGGAGAAAATGCCTAAAATTATCAAGGTATTAAAGTTCTTAAAAACTTTGATACACTCTATTGATCATGATATAATAAAAATCAGTAAAACCATTCTTGATGATATACAAATTTGTCTACAAGATTCACATGAAAAAGTTGAATTACAACATTGGAGTCATAATTCTAAACCTATTTATGTTCAAAACATTGAGAGAGACTTCCATCAACAGCAAGAATATAAAGTTGAGGTTGATTCATATTCAGTGCCTAGTGTAAGAGCATAGTTGCATGTACATGTAGAAATTTAGTTTTCACTTCTCAAGCCCATCGTCAAACCTTGAGAAGAGCTTGTCAACAACAACCACATAACAGGTATCAGAGATGACAAGTAGTTGTCCTTTCATATTCCATACTATTCAAAGGCCATTCAATTTCAAAGTGTTGGGTTTTTTCATGGCGCTTCACTTTCACCTGTTCTAGATTCTGCTCTTCCACATTTGCATTGAAAGGTTGTTAAATGCCAACACTATGATTGGGTTGACCATATGAAAGATTATTGTATTGATCTTCATCCATGCAAGCATTGTGGTAAATGTAATCATTCTTCACACAGATGCTTCAAAAACAAACCTCGTGCAAGAACAAATATTCATCTGGGATGGATCTCTTCCTAGTAATGGGCTTCAATAGCCAAGAAGATATTCTATTCATACAACAAGATTTCTTCTCAAATATTGAAAAAGCTTACAGTTGACATATATTCATCTTCTCAAATTATATCTGACACGGGGGAAAGTGATTGTCATATACAAGCTTCAAAGCCACATCAAGTGTGCCTGAGCCCTAACCTAAACTTGTTGCCTAATTCAGAGTTGTAGCTAGAGACAGAGATGCCCCTGAGCATACCTTTGGTTGGTAGTCAACCTTAAACCATCTATGTGGGGTTGAGACCTCCATTTTGAGGTTGAGCTTCTCCCTCTTCAAAGAATTGTGGACACTTCCTCTAGTAAAAGACTTTAGCTTCCTGCCAATTCTCAAAAAGTTTTGGAATTTCATTAAGCATTCCAGAGTTGGTGGTCATCTTTAAACCACAACATGTTGTAGACCTTCCTTTTCTAGGTTGAAGGTCTCCCTCTCCAAAGCATCAAGGACACTTCCTCTAGCAGAATATTTCAACTTCTTGCTAGACTTGGAAGAGAAACTGCACTAAGCATTTGAATGTTGATGGTCATCCTTAAACCACCCCTTTATACAAACATTTTAGCGAGCACATTCAACCTAGTGTTGTCATGAATATTTTTGAACATTTTGTATTGGCTTTTTCTTCTTGGACTCATATATACCCCTTCAGATTAAAGGGAAGAATATTGGACACCTAATCCTCTAAGGGTTGGTGTGGAAGCTAAACAACCAAAAAGTATCTAAGAGGCGACTTGGAATATGAAACCAAGGGTCACTCCAATGTGTTAGAAATATGTACCATTGTGAATAATATATGAAGTTCAAGGTTTATCCATTAGATCTTTGGTCTCTGCCATGTTGAAGTTTAACAATGTAGTCAACACAATCCATGTGCAAAATGAAAATTTCAATGCATTTAATTTATTTATCCATTAAAAATTGTAATTTAAATAACAAAAATATATATATGAATCAAAGCTCTCATAATACAAATATTTTTATAAATAATTTTTTTAACTTTTACATTTTAAAGAGATTTACACATTAAATTCTCTTTACACATTAAATTGAGGGAATATATGGTCAAGATAAATCTAAACCATAAGGCAGCTGTTCTTCTCAAGTCATGTGAGAGAAAATGCGTCCATATTAACTAAAAAAAATACTAAAATAAATATAAACCTTACAACAACAATAAAATTTAAAATGCTATTATTGTATGGATGAAATTTTTTAAAATAAACCCATTTATAAACAACATATAAAACATTTGAATATTGTGTTCATTTATACTTACAATTCAAACAACCTGATAATAAAAAACTAACAACGAAGTTCATGGAAAATGATAATAAAAAAATAACAATGCATGGACTAATCATTTAAACGATGACTCATTTCAATATTGTGCTCATTTATACTTGCAATTCAAACAAAATGATAATAAAAAGCTAATAACGTAGTTTATAGAAGGTGATAATAAAAACGTAACAATGTATAAACTAATCATTTCAACGATCATCCATGTGTAAAATATGAACTAAATAAAATCAATCCATACATAAGATATGAACTAAATAAAATCAATCCATACATAAGATATATAGCTTTATAGTAAGTTTACATTTCCTCGAGTAAAATGAATTTTATTGATTATACAAGTTATAGTTCTGACATGAGATTCCTTAATGGACTCATATCTTTACATAGGTAAAGGTCAAAGGTTTTTCTACTTTTATTTATTCTTAACAAAAAAAATGTCAATGCCTTTATAAATATATTAACAATTCAATTATTTTTTTGGAAATATTTTAAATAAGCACCATGAAACTTAGAAGCTTCTTACTATTATGAGAAAATATTGGCCTTTTATTGTATTGTAATTCAATAATTACCATATATTACATAATTACAATACGTATATTATATAATTACAATATATTATATCAAATCTTTTAAAAGAAATATGTTGTAGTTGAAATAACCACTGCATTATTTTTAGAATATTTTGTAAAAAATAATAAATTCAATCATAAAAATTTGTTTATTTTTATTTATTTAGGTATATTTGTTCTTCTATTTTAAATTTATATTGATTTAGGTTTATTATAAACTTAAAAGAGTAAGTTTTTGTCTTTACTAGAATTGATTATTTATTTTTAATTAATTCATAAAAATATAAGTAAATTTTTCCATTATTTAAATTTCTAAATACAATGATTCAATTTTGAAAATGATATATATATGTCAAATTTCTATTCATACTTTCAAAAGAAAATACATTAGAAGACATGTAGTCTCACTTCGACTAATTTTGTTGACTACTACCAAAAGCATATGACAATGAAATAAAAACCAAAGAGAGACATAGTCCACAATTTCAATGGCCATAGGACCCAATAAATAGACATAACATTTAAAAAACTTGTATCCATCCTAGTTGTTAGAGGTGATGGAGGTTGGGTTGTTCGAATCCGTACCATGAGGTGGTGAAGGATGAGAGGAGCATTGGACATGGTTCTTGAAATGGGCCATCTAGGCCTCCAGTTTCTCGAGCTTCTCTGATAGTAAATTCCGGCCACCCCAGTCCACCATAATGCACTCTCGGGCATGACATTGGAAATAATGAATTTTTCTTAGAGTTGATATCAATTCGACGTGCTCCTCTTCTCTAACCCACTTTCAATTCCCCAAACGATCTAGAATGGATTGGACCACATCTCGGTAGTGCTTGATGCAATATCCTTGACGCTAATTGTAACCACCTTGAAGCACCAATACATGATGCTTCGAACCACCACGATGAATCGAATCCCCTCACTTGAGAACGAGCAAAGCAAGGCGGCCACAACTCCTAGCTGAGCCTCGACTCCCTTTCTCTACCACCTCTCTCTCTCTCTCTCTCTCTCTCTCTCTCTTCGCCCTCCAACATTGTCACTATCTCCCTCCCCCTGCCTTCTCTCCCTCTCACCTTCTCTCCAATCCTCTCCGTCCCCCTTCTCTCCATCTCTCATTCTTTATCTCTCTATATCAATGCCATGCATAAACACTCTCTCTCCATATATTGCTTGTCATCCCTCTATCTCACCGTTATTCTCTCTATATGCCTTTTTCTTCCCTCCCTTTCTCTCCTTCCAACTCCATCTCTCTATTCTTCCCTCTCTCTTCCTTTCTCTCATCTCCCTCTATCTCTACACCTCTATCACTCTATGTCTTTGTTCCTCCCTCCCATCTATATCTAGAGTTAATATATATCATGATATATTAATATATATTATAATATAAAGACACTATTATTATATTAAAGTTTAAGATTGTTTTAATTACAAGTTATTAAGTTGAATAATATTAATATTATAATATATAGATGTTAATATTAATATTAGATTTAATGATGTCTTTTATGTGGCATGATAACAAAATTTATAATAAAACTACATCAAATGAATATTAGAATATTACAATTTTGACGAGGAAATATTTATGTGTATAAAGATTTTAATATATCAATAGGATATAGTTTTCCTATTAAAGATTCAATTTGCAAATAATTAACTAAAGGAAATATTAAAATATTTTAGAGCGAGATTTTGGATTATTTGTGTTGAATTAGCCTTTTTAGTTTGATTTAAGAAATGGTACTCTCATTGCTAAAGAGTACGAATGTTTAAAATTTTACCTAGTTTGGAATTTTAATGTTGTAATTTTTTTTGTTGAAAGTAAATTTATGATCCATTCAATGTATATAATAAAAGAACTATTAAAAGGCATGAAATAATTGTATTTTAATTTTTAATTTTTTTATGTAAACCCATGACATCATTGTATTGTAGGTTTTTCAACTATGAATATTTTCATTTTTGTTTGGGGCCAACATTATTTTTTACTATTTTAATTATTATTATTTATTGGAGAGAGCAAACATAGAAATTATTTAGATTTCTGATTTTTTATCATTTTGTTGGCCGACATTAGCTAAAATTTAACTTTGAGCATAAACATACTTACACATCAGGGTCATACTAGGTTCTAGAATAAATCGAACAAACATTTTATTTTTATAAAAGTATAAATAATTAATATTTATTAATATTTTATTAAAAAAAAATCATATAAAAACATATGTAAGTTAAAACATTTAAATCATTAAACATGACTTAATTGGTTTAAAATTTTAATTATTTTAAAAATTTTAATATTTTATTTTAAAATAATTAGTATATATATATTTTTTAAACTTATTTAATTTAAAATATTAAAAAACAAAATTATTAAAAGATGAAATAACTATCTTTATTAATATTTTATGAAAAATAAAACATATATAAACTCTTTTTTTTATATCTAATCAATGAGAAATTATTATCCCGCAAAGAATTTCTATTGATATTAATTTTATTTTATTTTACACCGTTTTAAGTAAGAATTTGGTAACATTGCAAAAAATTAAGTTAAATATATATCAATTATAGAAATCCTCTCACCGCTATAAGAGTGACAGCGAAGGCAATGAAAGCGAGCGTGTAACGGGCCAAGTTACGAACCACTCGCCCGTCCCATTCCCATCTCTTCATTTAGGGTCATGATAGTTTTTTAACCCTTCAATGAAATTGATGGTAACATCACTGGAAGCATTGTAGAACATGGCAAATATTTCTCTGGCTTATGCCTTTACATTAATTTCTTTTGTTTGTCCCAAAGTATATGACACAAGCTGTGCAGTCATCGGCCTTCAATCATAAGTCATCTTCATCTTCTTTGAGAGGGTAACCTCGATACTCCATTGCTAGGTCGTCTCTGAGCGCTGCAATCTTGATTCTGATATCTTTTTTCTTTTGCTCATTTTCGCTGTTCATCTCTTCCTTCAATCGTTTAATTTTGCCTCTTATAGGATTAACCTAGAAGTATTATAAGGGTTAATATAAGAAAAAAGAAATTTTGATTCTAGATTTTTACAATATTTTATCAGGGTTAATATTAAGGAAAAAATTTGATGGTAGATTTTCAGAATATTTAAAAATCTAAAAAATATAAAAATCAAATAATTCAACTCGTTTATATGAAATAAAAATATTTTTGAAATCTACCATCCGTCTGCTAAACTTTTACCTTACGATAAGGCCAACGATGAATGTTATGTTCGCGGCAAAACTCCTTCAAAAAAGTCGCACATACTCGAAGTGTACCTCTTGTCATTCAAATTGTGAGGCAAGCGTCCCTTTCAAATCGTGTAACAACAAATGTGTCAATGTTACGCAAGAAGAATATTGAAATACAAAATTTGATTGCTACTACTGTCGACAAATGCAAAATATCAAAAAAAGCTCATCGCATAAACAACAACCTATAAAACATTTGAACACTGTAATAATTTATATCAAAATAAGCTCATCGTATCAATAATGTATAACATATTTCAATATTGTATTCATTTATATTTGCCATTCAAAGATAAATCCTCTTGCATAATGTAACACCCCAAGTTGTATAAAGTTTTATAAAGATTATTATGTTTGTTTTCGCTAAAAAGACATTTAAATGTTATTTAATTTGATAGAGAATAGGAATTATTATTGGAAAAAGTCAAGAAACACATGTGGTAATTACCTAAATTATAGGTGGTAATATTTAACATAAAACTGTTTGTTCATTTAAAAGAACAGTTGCTAAAAAGTATTTACCCTCTACTTGAGAGAGGTAATATAGAGAGGGGCAAGGAGCAGAAAAGGCTCCTAGAGCTGGGTGGAATAAACTACTGAGACAAACTTGCGCAATACAATCAGTAAATAGTACAATTGGAAACGTGACCGTAGTCCTGAAGCCTTAATAGAGACTCTAACTAGACTAGATCCAACATTCAAAAGATTGAAGGTGCTCAAGGGAGGGTCTGAACGTGATTGTCGAGCTCATAGTTGGGAGGAGAGACCTTTCAGAAAACGTTGTTTTTACAGGTTAACGATCAAACTTTGGTAGCAAGTTTCATAATAGACTTAATGTCGAATCATAAATAGTATTATATGCAGTAGTCATTAATATATGTCTACCGGGTTAATTAGAAAGAAAAACAAGAAGCTATCAGAAGTATCACTGTCAAACTGTAATTATAACTTTCACAATAACTACTAATGTATATGCAATCAATTACTTATACTAGACTATAGTTATTAACATGGAATGCATAGGAAAGTAATTACAATCATAAACTATCTTATTAAACAGTTTGCATGTTTAAGTAAATTTCCTAGAATACAGACCCTTTGTTAGCGATCACAAGATTAAATTAACATGGAACATAAACTATCATTTGGAACAAAGTTAGGAAAAGTTCATATTCTGTCAAAATCTCTGAATATGCTAAAAAATTATAACTGTAATTTCGGAAGAAGTGTGAAGGTAAAATCGTGATGAAATATAAATATATAGATTCTTTATTTAGCCATTGAAACCCACAGAAAGTTGAAGCATAGCTATTGCAAGCCAATTGAAATTCATAGCCTCAAAAATGTTCTAAACATATGTATATCAAAAGATAGAAAACAAAAAGATACGAAACCCCATTATAGAACTTCTATATTATAACTTAATTATTCACATTTAGAAGAAATTACATGCAAGATCGAGCGACCAACGAGCGCTGAGATAAACCTCAAACCGCTAAGAAATAGTATAGCCCTTTGGGTTTAAAATTCAGTTTTACATACAGAACCCTAACATGATTAACCACACAAAAGTTCGTTAAAAATTCTTTACAGTTATAGTCCATCAGAACTAGACCAGTACATTCAACCAAAAACACATATTGTCGCAAGAGATCGTGACAAGACATGCAACTCCTTCATTCATGAATAAAAAGAAAACTTACCTTTTTAAGTCTGATGATAGAGTCTACCTCCAACCTAAAATTTCGAGGTCACAATGTAAGAGTCTAGGTACTTAAAAGCCGAAGGATCCACCAAAGTATTTCATACCTACAAGACAATAGAAGGTAAGATTAGGCTAGCCTGTAGGGTTAAAATTGGTGGATCATCTCTAATAACCTATATAACAAAAGATATAGAAATAGGTTTACGTGAAATAAAAACACGCTTTTGATAAAGTCACCCACCTACAAAGGAAATGAGAGCTCTGTGTTAGCAACTAGAAGGCCAATCTAGGAAGAGGATAAACCTTATAATGGGTATGAAATGAGGGCAACCAATCGAACATTCATTGGATGTTAACAATTTACAAAAGCAAGATGAGTTGGGGGGTTTGTAAACTTCATCCATCCTTGGAACTATTTTGGTCATCTCTGTACAACGGAAAAAACCAAACCCTCATTTCTTTCCTATTATAATAAGTTATTCCCAATTAGTGAACCTTCACTGAATAAGAATTTCAAGGCAATAGATAAAGAGTTGCCTTGCTGGGTATGCCGGAAAAACCCTCCCGCCCTTAAACTTGGTGGAGTGCCATTGGCAAAGCTTCACCAAAAGCCACAACTGAAAACCTTACAGAGTAGCACAATGCAGGACTAAGCCTGAAAGAATCAGGAGATCCAACACTGTACGGGAAACTGGTTAGGGCATTTTGCAAACCCATCTTAGTCGTTGGGTCGAGGACCATAGATCAAGGGTGGAGATCACAATAGACAGTAGGCACACAACTCGATCCTGGCCCTCAGCATGTACAAGAACCGCATGGAGGCACAAACCATGGCTAGTACAATATGAACACATGCAAAGCCATGTGCACATAGATATGCTATGGTGGTAACATTTAATTACATTCAATGATAAGTATAATAGGTAGATGACATATCCCTGAGGATTACAAGTCATTAAACATATGAAATATTGTATGTACGAAGAATTATTAATGAATAGAGTGTGAAGCATAAAGTTTTTTTTTTTTTACCATGTATATTTTGGTTTCTGTAAAGTGTTGATGCTACAAGTGGTATTAGAGCCAAGTTCATACACTGAGGCCATTTGGGAGAAGCTATGTACAGGAACTATGTGCTTGAATTTCTAATTAAAAACTTTTAATTAAAACTACTTATGTGTGAATACAGATAACAAGAAAAAAAAATCACTCTAGCAAAGAGTACAATAAGTGCAATATGCAAATGAACTCAGGACCACCTGAATCACATGGGGAAGCCTATGTAAATGCTAACCCATATATTGGGATTCAGCTGGGCGAGGAATCTTGGCAATATAATGCAGTATTACTTGAAACAATGCAATAGTTGCGTGTGGAAATGACTATTTTGAGAACAGACAATGAATGCCTGCATGTAGAATAGGAAACAATCTTAAGAATTTTGTCCAATCAACAAAATCAGCACCATCGAGACCCTAGTGTAGAGGATCGAGAAAATACCACGACCACTCAGCATAGGGAAGAAAACACTGAATCTTCCAAAATAAATAGAGAGGAGGATGAGGGGCGCTCAAACAATGTATCTAACCAACAGAAAATTAAGAAGCAAAAGTCAAAACGACAGACAAAACTACAAGGAGAGTTTAAGTAAATTAAGCCCTCATTTTTTGAGGGAGAATATGAAGAAGCTGTGGAAGCCTGCTTAATCAATATGGGCAAATACTTCTAGATTTATGAATATATTGAAAAACGGATGGCACAATTACCAGTTTACCAACTGAGTGGGAAAGCGACTCTCTGGTGGGAAGAAATTAAGACAGTAAGGAAAATTGATGAAGAACAAGTCACATTGAATGAATTTCAAAAACATTTCAAAGATAAATATCTAACTGAAGGCTAATATGATGAGAAAGTGAAGGAATTCCATGAGCTAAGATTGGGAGCCTTAAATATGGATGAGTACGTGACTAGATTCACATCCTTACTCCGCTACGTGACTTATATACAAGAGGAGAGGGACAAAATTCAGTGTTTTATTAGTAGCTTATGGAAATTTATGAAGGAGAAACTAGAATTTGACTACCCTAAGACAATGGATGCTGTGAGGAAGGCTCACATCTGCTATCAGTAAATTAAATAGAGGAATGAAGGCCCAATAGGGTGATCAAGTAAGAAGGGTCCAAATACAATCCCAAGTAGACATTTAAAATTTGTTAATCATAAGAATACACAACAAAAGGCGTTTGATAGGTTTTTAGCCATAAATCCACCGAGAACTGCATGTTCTGAGAATAAACCAGGTGAATCGATCAAAAAATCTCCCAATGATTAGCAATCAACACCACCACTATAGTGCTAGGGTTACGGATAACCCATTATTACAAAATTTGTCCACAAAGAGCTAGAACAGAGTAGTTATCACACATGCGAGAATCATCCACAATTGGTGAAGTGGCAAGGAGCATACTGAGAATCAATGTTGCCTTGGATGATCATCAGACCGAATTCCAACCCATAGTGATCGAATGTGAAGGTATGATTGGTAAGCAACCTATTTCTATTTTATTTGACCGAGGTACTAGCTTAAGTTATGTTAGTCCTAAAGCGGTTGAAAAATGTCAGTTAGTAAGTACAAAATTTTCAAAACCTTGGCTAGTACAACTAGCCACTGACACAAAGTGGAAACTTAATGCCAAGATAGAATGAGGTCCCATAACCATTTTTGGGATGCCTATTTACATTGATATTAATATATTACACTTGGGATCTTATGACATACTAATGGGGATGGATTGGTTGGAAAAATGTTGGTCTCTAGTAGATTGTAAACAAAAAATTGTAAGTTTTGTTTGAGAATCAGGTCAACAGAGGGAATTACAAGGAATAAAAAATAGCTCCAAGCTCTATCCTATTATTGCCAACCAATTCAGAAAATACATTAGGAAAGGGTGTCAAATTTAGGCCATGCAGGTGGAGTTTACAAACTCTAAAAATAAAATGACATCGCGAGAGAATATTCCTATAATTTAGGATTTTGGAGATGTCTTTCCAGAAAATATTCCTAGCTTACCACCCAAACGAGATATTGACTTCACCATTGAGTTAATTGCATATGCAGCCCCCATATTCAGATCTCCTTATCACATGAGCATGCCTGAATTGAAAGAGCTAAAATTGCAGTTACAAGAACTTCTAGATAAAAAATATATTCACCCGAGCATGTCCTTTTGGGGATCTCTTGTATTATTTGTACGGAAAAAAGGATGGAACCCTCATATTGTGCATCGATTATCAACAATTGAGCAAGCTAACTATAAAAAATAAGTATCCTTTACCATGCATTGATGATTTATCTATCAGCTACAAGGAGCTCAGTTATTCTCAAAAATTGATTTGAGATCCAAGTACCACCAGATAAGAGTAAAAGATTAAGACATTTACAAAACAACTTTTCATACTCGTTATGGTCATTACATGTTTGTGCTATTTACATTTGGCCTCACAAACACTCCAGCTACCTTTATGAGTCTAATGCATGGTATTTTCCAGCCTTATCTGAATAAGTTTGTGATGATTTTCGTAGATGATATATTAATGTATTCAAAGAATCAAGAGGAACACAAACAAAACATGAGAATAGTGCTACAGGCATTAAAAGAAAACCAGTTGTATGCCAAGTTTAGAAAGTGTGACTTCTTCAAGGACCAAATTTAGTATGTGGGTCATGTCATATTGGCAGAAGGAATTGTAGTAGACCCATAAAAGAATGGATGGCCCCTAAGAATGTCGCTGATATCATATCATTCTTGGGATTAGCTAGATATTATCGTAGATTCGTTGATGGGTTTTCAATGATCATTTTTCCAATGACATCTTTGTAGAAAAAGGGATGTGCTTTGTAATGGACAATAGCTTGTCAGCAAAGCTTTGAAAAGTTAAAACATTTGCATACTGTGCACCCGCATTAAAAGTGGTAGATCCAGAAAAGTCCTTTGTAGCTTGCATGGATGCAAGTAAGGAAGATGTTTGTCGGGTGTTCACATAGGAGGGAAAAGTGATTACTTATGAATCTCAAAGTTGAAGGAGTACGAGCAATGATATTCAACTTATGACCTTGAGTTGACAACATTCGTACATGCACTTAAAATCTGGAGGCATTACCTTTTGAGGAAGAAATATTTTTTCTGCTAACCGATCATAGTAGCCTTACCAATTTCTTCCATCAATCTAGTCTAAATGCGAGACATGCTAGATGGACGACATTCTTAAGAGAATTCGACTTTGAAATGAAAAATTTAAAAGGGAAAGAAAACCTCATGGCTTATGCATTAAGCAGAAAATTGCACTATATCTATGAGATCTGAATGAGCCAAGAAACCTCAAATATTCCTGAAATTATAAAGGAGGCAGCTAATAGGGATCCATAATATACTTTCCTCTCGTAAAAAACAAAACAAGCCTTATAGAAAGAAGAAAAATCAGAACTTGGAATAAATTCTGATAATCTTCTCACTTTTAAAAGTAGAATTTATATTCCAAATCAAACCTCGATTAAACTATTAGTTTTGGAATTTGTCACTATTTCTTGGAGATACTATGATAATGTAAGATTGAGACTTCAATGGTTATTTGTGTGGAAAAAATCCATTTATTTTAAAGATACAACTTAAGTTTAACAATTTTTGGGTTTTCCTTCCCTCTCTATAAGGCCAAATTTTCCATTTGAACATATATTTTTTTCTCTTTTACTTTTAAGTGTATGGAGGATTGAGATTCTATATTGTATAGGGGCCCTTATTGTCATGATGAATTTCACATGGTCATATTTCTTTGGTTTGAAATTTTCTACACCTTTGTGAATTTTATAGATCTCCAAATATTATGGGTTAACATGGTTATTTTATCTCACTCTCCTTTTTTCATCAATGTTTTGACTGTTATTGGGGATACTACTATGAGTTTTAGTGAGCTGTAGAAAATCTACCTTCTCTTTTTTGTGGGAGGTGGCATTGATCTGTGGAGTCAAATAATGAAAATGTCTCATTACATATGAATTTTGTCATGTTACTAGTCGCATTTTATGTGATTTTCCTTAATATCTCATGTTCTACAAGAAGTAGAGTGATGTGAGTTTGTATTCCACTTAGGCATAAAAGGGTTCTTTTTAGCATACTTTGTGCTCCTATTTTCTTTTGGAAAAAGCTTTCTAGTTTATCTCATGCTATGCACCTTATTTATAATCTACAAATTGGTGAGTTTTCTAGTAAGCATATTAACTTATATATGCAAGAGGGCTATAATATTCCTTATACGAGTGCACAACATTTTATTTACGTGAAAATGCACTATTTGATGATGGCATAAGTGAGATTTAATATAGATTTTCATTTACTATTCATTTTCCTAGTGCTACTAAGAGTGAAGAAGACCTTGTCATTACTTTATAATTCATTGAAGAATTTTTTGAGTAATTAGTGGCCATTAGTGAGCTCTCTCTCTTAGATACTCATCTCTCTATGGATTATCCTTCAAATTTCAATGTTTTATGTTGTGCATGTATTTCATGAGGGACAACGTTTGAATTAAGAATCAATATAGTAAATACAAATGTGACATTATTGAGTAATTGCATTTTTCTACTATCTAAGGCTTTTGTTCGATTTATTTAGCCGTTATCGTAGTGGAGGAGGTTTCTATATTCATTTTCTTTATCAAAGTATTCATTTTATCCTCATATCCATCATGGTTTTACTAGTTGCATATTTGATCACTATATTTCTCCTAATTGTGATATTACTAGGGGCCTTTCTATCCTCCCACTCATATTGACCTCTTTTGTCACCATAATTTTTATGAGACGAACATAACGCGAACATCAATTTACATTACTACAGACTAAGAGGATGACAGTAAAATTTCCTTCACTCCTTTTCTTATGTAGTAAATTTATTTGAATATAGTATAATCCTTCACATAAGAGGATTGGGTCTTTTATTCTTAATCTAGCGGGGTATTTTGTTCCTAGAATAAATGAAAAATAATTAATTAATTCTCATTCAAAAGATATAATTTACTTATACTTTAGTATCATCATGCATATTTTACTATTGTTTATTTAATATTTTAATTAATAACTTAGGTTAATGATAAAAATCATTTTCTTCAAAAAAAAATCATATGAATTTGTTTGGATGAATATCATAATAACTGATAAAAGAACTGAAAATGACGGTTATGAGATTAAGAGGTTAGTTCAATTTTTTTAAAGGAAGACCCTAACTAACATGTCTAGTATTAGTAATCTAAAAGAATTCTCACAAGTTTAGTGAAGTTCCATTCTTGAATTTCATGTAGTTAATTATTTATATCTCAGGTATACTTGATCATATTATAAATGAAAAGATACATTCCTATAGTAGGATATAATAGATTCAACCATGTCATGAAAATCACAAAACTTTAAATCTAGTATTGGGATAAGTCATGTAACATAATTTAATGACTCATTATATGATTTTACGTATTTTATCTTAATCAAAAGACATAGAATTATTTCCAAAGTTAAATATAGAGGAAAGGTGATTAGGCTTCCATTTGAGTGGTGTTTAGTGGAAGTTGATGCAAGATTGGAATCTTAATGATCATTTTTATGGAAAAATTCCCTTTTCCCAAGATGCATTTTCTATTTAATGATGTTTTATTTTTTCTCTCATTAAGGTTAAAATTTTATATATTAAAGGATGTATTTTCCTCTTTCAGTTCTAGTCATTTGGGGAAATGGGATGCAATATTATAAAGGTTTCCATAGTGTTCTGCATAAGTTGGAATTTTCCTCTTTCGTTGGTTTGAGCTTTGATGTGTATGTGTGTGTCTGTATTCATGATAATCACAATGTGAATTAGCATTATCTAGGAATTCATCCATTTCTTATCATGTGGAACATCACCAATTGTAGCAGAATATTAAAGGCCTATACTATTCAAGAAACCACCAACATTCATGCATGTTCATGAACCCGTACCAAACATATGCATTTATAATAAATTTCATAGCTCAATATATTGTTCTTCTCACAAGGTTTCTATCTAATCTTAAGAAACAACTTTTACTTCTTAAGGATTTCTACTCTACCATGGGTATGATTGTTAACACTAATAAAACAGAAGTTATGATTATCAAATCCAAGAAGGACACGTACGCTAATTTTATGTATGACAATAGTAACTTGTAGGAATTGTCTTCCTACAAGTACCTAGGAATTGATATCCATCACAATCTCAACTGGAACTATAGCATTGACAAAGGGATTAATGGGGGATGTAAAGCTTATTTTGGTCTTGAAAATAATTGTAAAATGGAAAACCTTGTAATGTGGGATAGAAAGAAGTTCCTCTTTGAAACTTTAGTCACTCTCGCTATCTTATATGGATGTGAGGTTTGGGGTTGTATCATCTCTAGAGAATCCTGGAGAAATATTGAGCAAATCTAGAAGCATTTTATAACGTATAACCTCAATATTAAAAGCAACACAACATATCCTATTCTACGTATAGAATTAAGTCTTTCCCCTATCGAGAGCCTAGCTATCACTAGGCTTCTGCTGTATAAGCACAATCTCAATAACATAGGAGACCATAGACTTCCTAAGCTAGCTTTAAATTCCAACCAAAACCACCTAAGGCTCAAACGAGGTTGGTATAAAGATAACGGGGCTTGGTTAAACCAATGGGAGATCAACAAGAATGTTTCATTCCAAAATGTTAATAACATAAAAAATATTTTTACTTCTATGTTCAAAGAAAAAGTGTGGTGTGAGAAAGATTTAGCAGCTAAAAGAAAATTAATACATTATAAGGAGGTCATCAACCCCACCCTAGAAGATAAAAAGTATCTCTCTATTTTAACTAGCTCAAAGAAGAAAATTAATATAGGCAAGATTAGAGTGAACTCTCATGAGCTCTATAGTGAAACAGGTTATTGGGTAGTTCCTAATACACCATGGATGGAAAGGTTCTGCCATCTCTGTGAGAATACAAACATTGAGGATGAAAATCACTTCCTCTTAGAGTCCCTTGTTTACAACCACATTACATCTAAGTTTCAAAATATTTGTTGCAATACTAACCTTCCTAGCCTTTTACATTGTCAAAATTACAGTGAGCTCTAGAGGCTTCTCTTCAAGACTTTTGACCATAGGAATAAAAATTAAATCAAACTAAATAATTCATTTCTTTAGGTCTGATAGACCAAAGTTTGCTCTCAGTGGACATTAACCATCATCATCATCATAAAGTTACCTTAAAATTATCTTGTTATGTTAAGATGGCTAGAAACTAAATGAGTGACTTCCACTCCCGACCTAACCATAGGTCAGCTACATTAAAACTTTCTTCTAAATGACTATCCTTGACCTCAATCCAAATTCTATGGGGTTTCTTGCATAGGGGAAATTTGGTAGACACTTGAGGGATGGAGTCCACTATCTAGATGGTCTGTCAATTTCCCCTTGGCAGTGAGCACGATAATGACTAACTTATTCCCCTACGGTCTAGGTGGGATATTGCTCAATCCAAGAGGTTGAATCCACTATCTATGTCATCCATCAATTGTATTTTCACATTCAGAACCTCAAGTTTTTGAAAGCCACTTTTCAAGTTCTTAGGAACTCTCTAGAAAGCACCATATTGACTCATATCCCCATGTCCAATTTGCTACCTATTATATAACAAGCAACACAACGAAATAGTCATACAATGAGCCTCCCACTAACAAAAAAATCTTAGACAACTCAACCTAGTGACATCAAACATAGTTCATATAGATCACGCCGAATTTTCAAATGGGGCATTATGTAGTCTAGGAGTTCAAATTCACTATCTAGGTGATTTATCAATTGCACTCTAGCAGTAAGCACCAAAATGAGCCTCCCATTGCCCACTCAGGCATAGACACATAGCCCAGTAGCCTCAAGTAGTTCTCTTCTATTCGAAATGATCCAACAACACCTTATGCTCCATATTCAATCTCGCAACAATGTTTCTACATCCTGGCAGAACTTTATTCTTCAATACTATAATTTTCTCTATGTTCTTTCTCAATCTCTTTGTTTATTCATTGATTTTCATTCCTCTCTCACGTCCTTATCTCGTCTTGAAACCCTTGATTCGTCAGCCTTGATTCCCCAGGGGAGACGAGGATTGGTGCAATCATCTACCCATACATCCAATCCCATCTCTTCAATTTATATTAGCATTAATGGTTTAGTGATGGGGATGGGCGTTGGGAGTTTAGTGTGGCTAGTATGGTTCGATCATGGAATCCAAATTCCCTCCCATCATATTATGTATCTAAGTGTGCCTTCCTTAAGGACAATCATTAAATTTACACTCACTCTTCAAGTGTTCACAAAGCTTTGGTATTTGAGATTATCCAAGCTATACAAATTGTGAATTCCTATTTTAATTTTAATGTGAATATGATCTATAGAAAGTTACATTTATTGGAAATTCACAAAGATTAGAAATAGAAGTTTTATAATTTGCCCAAATATGCCATACGATAAAAGTAGTAATTAAAGCATATGTAGCATTGAAAACTCATAAATATCATATTTTCTCTAAAGATTTAAATCTTGATATATATTGACAATTTTTCGTTAAAACAAATAACGTTTCCAACATTTGGCATGTCAACATTATTTACACTTGGATTTGTTTATGTTTGAAATCTAGTTATATGAATGCATTTAGCATCCAACAATTTTATAATGTGCGTATAGTTATTTCTTCATAAAATTTAATAGAATACAAATATTATAAGATAATATGTTTAGCATTATTTGAAATTCATGTTAAAAAAATATTCGAAAACCACTTATGCATGCAATGCACGGTTACTATTTTGTTCTCGATCTATATTTGTTTCTTCAATATCAAATCCTAACATAATATCTTAAATTAAAACATATTTTATTTAAATTTTAATTATTTGCAAGTTATATTACATCAATGTGTTAGATATGGATCTCGATAGAGTGCATAAGGCAGCAGGTAAAGGGAAGTCAAAGAATTTGATATGGGTTACACATGGCTTGCTCTTGCATTAGATAAGTTTAGATTTGATTGAGACTTAAAATATTAAAATATAAATTAATTTTGTGGTTTATGGAAGAAAGTTGTGAGGTTATGTGGTACCTAGTCATGTACAAAAGGGAAAAACTTCTGATGGTACACATTAACTCATTGTATTTAGAAATCTAAATTATGGAATTTTCTGCTTACATTTTCATGAACAATTAGAAACAAATGATAAATCTCACTGAAAAAAAAAAACCTTTCACTTTCAAATTTATAATATATCAAAATCAACCTAAATTTAAAATTGAAAAAACAAATATTGATTAATAAAATACCAACCTTATTCTCTTATAATGATATGAGGCTTAATAAAATACCAACCTTATTCTCTTATAATGATATGAGGCATTTGAGTTCCATTCTTATTATTCAAATTATTTTGACATAGATAATTAGATTGCTAATCATTATCTTCTCACTTTTAAAAATAGAATTCGATCCTTTGGCTTTTAAATATACGTTGATTTTGATATATTATAAATTTAAAAGTGAACACAAAACTTTCACTTTTAAAGTTATAATATATCAAAATCAACATAGATTTAAAATTGAAAAAAGAAAATATAAGCTTTCTTCTCTTATAATGATGTGAAGCATTTGAGTTTCATTCTTATTATTCAAAATATTTTGGTATAGATGATTAGATTGTTAATCATTATCTTCTTATTTTTAGAAATAGAATTTATATTCCAAATCAAACTTCGATTAAACTGTTATTTTTGGCTAAGTTTTATAAGAAACCTTGTGCTGGTCACCTAGGCTATCAGAAAATGTTTTTAGCTATTAAGAGGGAGTATTTTTGGCCCAGATTGAGGAAGGATATTACAAAATACTTATCCAAATGTTAGGAATGTCAACTAATTAAAACGGAACACTAACATCTTACTAGATTGTTATAGCCATTACCCATTCCAGAATGGAAATGGGAGACTATATCCTTATATTGCATTACTCGTTTTCCCCGCACAAGGAAGCAACACGATTCTATTATGGGTTTTGTAGAAAGGTTGGGTAAAACAACCCACTTGATACCTGTGAAATCCACTTTTAAAACAATAGAAATCGTAGAAATATTTATGAAGGAGATATTTCAGTTGCATGGGATACCCAGGGTAGTGATTTCAAATAGAGATGTAAAATTCACATCCACCTTCTTGAAGACTCTTTTCACACGACTAGGTACTCAAGTCCAATTTAGTACCACATACCATCCTCAAATGGATGGACAGATTGAACGAGTTCATGATGCAACAACCACACAAGTGGGAGGATTACCTCCGTCTAGTGGAATTTGCAACATCCACACAAGTGGGAGGATTACCTCCATCTAGTGGAATTTGCATATAACAATGGACATTAGGAATCGCTAGGCATGAGCCTTTTCGATGTGTTGTATGGAAGGAAGTGCTAAGTACCCATAGACTGGAATAACGTAGTAAATAATCTAGCACTAGGCCCTGGCATGCTAGCAGAAATGGAAGGGGTTGTTAAGAAAGTCTGACAAAATATAAGGGCAGCTCAAGATATACATAAGATGTATGTGGATATAAAAAGGACTTAGAGGGAATTTCAACCAGGGGTTCATGTCTATCTGAGGGTGAAGCCTTGGAAAAATTCTTTGCAGTGGTGGGGTTGTGCTAAATTAGTGCCCCGGTACTATGGACCCTTTTAGGTTTTAGAAAGATTTGGACCGGTGGCTTATAAGCTTGCGTTACCAAGTCACTTTCAGGTCCACAATGTATTTCATGTATCCTTACTAAATAAATATGTGTGTAACCCTCAACACATTATTGATTTGGGAAATAATAAGGTAAAGTGGTTAAGAGATAAATATTAGACATATATTTATACATTTTTTTTTTAATATAACTAAGATTTTTTCTTTTGCATAGGCCAAAGTGGAAGGAGATTTCCTGGTCGAATGTCTTCATATTCTGGATCAGTGGGAAACCAACTTTTGGAAGTGAGCCAACACCCAGGTTAAAGTGTAATGGAAGCACTTTAGCCTAGAAGAGGCGACCTGGGAAGAGGAGGAATTCATGTGAAAGGCCTATCCCACCTTATTTCCTGAAGAGGAAGAGAACACCAGGGATGGTGTTCCCTAGGAGGTGGGGAAGATGTAGCACCCCCAAGTTGCATAAATTTCCGCGAAGATTATTATTTTTGTTTTTACTAAAAATACATTTTAAATGTTATTTAATTTGATAAAGAATAGGAACTATTATTGGAAAAAGCCAAGAAACACTTGTGGTAATTACCTAAATTATAGGTGGTAATATTTTAAGTGAAACTATTTTTTCATTTAAAAGAACAATTGCCAAGAAGTAGTTACCCTCTGCCTGGGAGAGGTAATATAGAGAGGGGCTAGGAGTAGAAAAGGCTCCTAGAGTTGGGTGGAATAAACCAGTGGGAGAAAATTCCTCAATACAGTTAGAAAAGAGTACAATTGGAGGCTAGACCATGGTCCCAAGGCCTTAGTACAGACTATAACTGGACTAGATCCAGCATTGAAAATATTGATGGTGCTCGGGGGAGAGTCTGGACGTGATTTCCATACTCGCGGCTAGGAGGAGAGACCTTTCAGAAAGAATTATTTTTATAGGTTAATGATCAAACTAAGGTAACAAGTTTCATAATAGACTTAATTTCAAATCATAAAAAGTGTTATATGTAGTAGGAATTAATATTTGTTTACTAGGTTAATTAGAAAACATAACAAGAAGCTATCAAAAGTATCACTCCCAAACTGTAATTATAACTTTCACAGTAACTACTAATGTATATACAATCAATTACTTATACTAAGGTATAGGTATTAACATGGAATGCACAAGAGAGTAATTACAACCATAAACTATCTTATTAAACACTTTGCATGCACTTAAAATCCGAAGGATGAAATTTTATTTTTAAAAGTGACAAGATAATGATTAGCAATCTAATGACCGAGGTCAAAATATTTTGACTAATGAAAATGAAACTCAAAAGCTTCATATCATTATAATAGAATAAGACTTGTATTTTATTAAGCAATATTTGTTTTTTCAATTTTAAATCTATGTTGATTTTGATATATTATAAATTTAAAAGCGAAAGTTTTTGTTCAAGTTGATTATTTGTTTCTATTCAGTTGATGGAAATGTAAGCAAATAATTCGATAATTTAGATTTCTAAATACAATGAGTTAGTTGCAAAAGAGATTGACATATGTCAAATTTCCTCAATTCATTTCTTTATTTTCAAATAATTTTAGATGTATGGTATACGATCATAACTTTTTCCCTTTTGTACATGACTAGATACCACATAACCTCACAACTTTCTTCCATAATTAAATTATATTTTAATATTTTAAGTCTCAATCAAATCTAAACTTATCTAATGCAAGAGAGAGCTATGTGTAACCCATATTAAATTCTTTGACTTCCTTTTACCTGCTACCTTATGCACTCTATCGAGATGAATATCTAACATATGGATGTTATAGAAGTTGCATATAATTAAAATTTAAAAAAAATAGGTTTTAATTTAAGATATTATGTTAGGATTTGATATTGAACAAACAAACATAGATCGAGAATGAAATAGTAAGTGTGCATTGCATGCATAAGTGGTTTTCAAATGACTACATATTTTTTACATGAATTTCAAGTAATGCTAAACATATTATCTTATAATATTTTTATTTTATTAAATTTTATGGAGACATCATTATATGCACATTATAAAATTGTTGGATGCTAAATGCATTCATGTAACTATATTTCAAACACAAACAAATCCAAGTGTAAATAACGTTGACATGCCAAATGTTGGAAACCTTATTTGTTTTAAAGAAAAATTGTCAATATATATCAAGAATTAAATCGGTAGAGAAAATATGATATTTATGATTTTTTAGTGTTATATATCATTTTATTACTACTCTCATCATATGGCATATTTGAGTAAATTCTGAAAACTCTATTTCTCATCTTTGTGAATTTCCAAAAAATGTAACTTTTTATATATCATATTCACATTCAAGTTAAAATAGGATTTCACAATTCATGTAGTTTGGATAATTTCAAATAGCAAAGCTCTGTGAACACTTGAAGAGTGAGTGTAAATTTAATGATTGGCCTTAATGAAGGGACACTTAGATGCATAATTTGACGAGAGAGAAGTTTCATTTGATGATCGAATCATACTAGCCACACTAAACTCCCAACGCCCATCCTCACCACTAAATTGTTAACAATAATATAAATTGAAGAGATGGAATTGGATGTATGGGTAGAGGATTGCACCAATCCTCATCCCCCCCAGGGAATCAAGGCCAAGGAATCAAGGGTCTCAAGAAGAGAGAAGGAGGTGAGAAAGGAAGGAAAATCAAGGAATAAACAATGATAGTGGGAAAGAACATAGAGAAAATTATAGTATTGAAGAATAAAGTTCTCCGAGGATGTAGAAACATTGTTGCGAGATTGAATATGGAGCATAAGGAGTTTTTGGAACATTTCAAATAGAAGAGAACTGCTTGAGGCTACTAGACTATGTGTATATCCCTGAGTGGGCAATGGGAGGGTCATTTTGGTTCTTACTGCTAGAGTGCAATTGATAAATCACCTAGATAGTGAATTTCATCTCCTACACTACAAAATGACCCATTTCAACATTGGGTGTGATCTATATGAACTATTTTTGATGCCACTAGATTGAGTTGTCTAAGATTTTGAAGTTGGTGGGAGGCTGATTGTATGACTATATCAATGTACTGCTTGCTATATAATAGGTAGAAACTTGGACATGGGGATATGAGTCGATATGATGCTTTCTAGAGAGTTCTTAAACACTTGGAAGGTGGTTTTCAAAATCTTGACATTCTTAATATGAAAATACAACTTATAGAACACCTAGATAGTGGATTCAACCTCTTGGATTGATAAATATCCCACCTAGACCCTAGTGGAATAAGTGAGTCATTATGGTGCTCACTGCCAAAGGGAAATTGACAAACCAACCAGATAGTGGACTCCATCCCTCAAGTGTCTACCAAACTTCCCCTATGCAAGAAGCCCCACAGAATTTGGATTGAGATCAAGGGTGGTTAGTTAGAAGAAAATTTTAATGTAGCTAACATATGGTTTGGTGGGGAGTGGAAGTACCTTGTTTAGTTTCTAGCCATCTTAACATAATAAGATAAGTTTAATGCAAGTTATGATGATGATGATGATGATTATGATGGTTAATTTCCACTGAGACCAAAATTTGGTCTTTTGGAACTAAAGAAATGAATTATTTAGTTTGATCTAAGATTTTATTCCTATGCTCAAAAAGCTTGAAGAGAGGCCTCTCAAGCTCACCATAGTTTTGACAACATAAGAGGCCAGGAAGGTCAATATTGCAACAAAGATTTTGAAACTAAGATCCAATGTGGTTGTACATGGGGCACTCTAAGAGGAAATGTTTTTCATCCTCGATGTTCATATTCTCACAGAGATGGCAGAACCTTTCCATCCATGGTGTTTTAGGAACTACCCAATGACCCATTTCACTATGGAGCTCATGGGAGTTCGTTCTAATCTTGTATATATTAAATTTCTTCTTTGAGATAGTTAAAACAGAGAGATACGTTTGATCTTCTAAGGTGGGGTTGATGACCTCCTTATAATATATCAATTTTCCTTTAGCTGCTAAATCTTTCTCACACCACATTTTTCTTTGAACTTAGAAGTAACAATATTTTTAATGTAATTAATGTTTTGCAATGCAACATTCTCATCGATATCCCAAAGGTTTAACTAGGACTTGGTGTATTTATACCAACCTTGTTTGAGCATTGGGTGGTTTTGGCTAGAATTTAAAGCTATCTTACGAAGTCTATGGTCTCCTATCTTATTGAGTTTGTGCTTGGACAACAAAAGCCTAGTCATAGCTAGGCTCTCGACAGGGGAATGACTGACTTCTATAAGGAGAATACGATAGGGTGTGTTGTCATTTTTGAGGTTATATGTTGTAAAATGCTTCTGGATTTGGTCAATATTTCTGCAAAATTCTCTAGAGATGCTACAAAACCAAACCTCACATCCATATAAGATAACCAGAGTGACTAAAGCTTCAAAGAGAAACTTCTTTCTATCCCACATTACACGGTTTTCCATTTTACAATTATTTTCAAGAAGAAAATAAGCTTTCCATCCCCCATTAATCCTTTTCTCAATTCTATAGTTCTAGTTGGGCTTGTGATGAATATCAATTCCTAGGTACTTGTAGCAAGACACTTCCTCCAAGTTACTGTTATCATACATAGAATTCGCGTAAGTGTCCCTCTTGGATCTGATAATCATAACATTTTTTTTGTCATTGTTAAAAATCATACCCATGGTAGAGCAGAAATCCTTAAGAAGTATAATTTTCTTATCAAGACCAAATGGGCACCTTGCGAGAAGAACAATATATTGAGCTATGAAATGTATTATAAATGCATATGTTTGGTATGGGTTCATGAGCATGCATGAATGTTGGTGATTACTTGAATAGTATAGGCCTTTAATATTCTGGTACAACTGGTGATGTTCCACATGATAAGAAATGGATGAATTCCTAGTTAGTCCTAATCCACATTGTGATTATCATGAATACACACGGACAAACAGACATACCAATGATCAAACCAAGGAAAGAGGATAATGCAACTTCTCCAGAACATTATGGAAACCTTTATAACATAGCACCCCATTCTCCATATGACTAGAAATGGAAGAGAAAAATACATCCTTTAAAACAAGGATAATTTTAGGGGCGATTCTCCCTTTGGGGGAATTAAGGGGTTTTAAATTTTTAGTGGGGGAATATTTTGTATCATACGACATTTTTACAAATCACCTCAAATAGGCCACCTTATTTTAAGGGAGATGGTAAAAAAGGTAAATTTAGCCCTTGAAATTAGGAGTTACAACCTTCCATTTGCCCATTTTCAAGAATACGTTTTATTTAAGTGAATCCATTCACCCATTTTCAAGAATAGGTTTTATTTAAGTGAATCCTATGGGCCAAATACCATATTTATAAAAGAGATGTGGTAAATTAATAAAAATATAAATAAATGAGAGGTATGGTAAATAAATAAAACATTTTTTATATTTACTCCATAAGTCACCTTATATACATGTAAGGGTGTAAACAAATAAAAATATAAGTAAAGTGGAGGTATGGTAAATAAATAAAACCCTTTTTATTACTCAAAAAGGTACGGTAAATATCGCGGTAAATATCCCCATTTTTAAGAAACGTTTTATTTAGTGAATCCATTCGCCCATTTTCAAGAATTAGGTTTTATTTAAGTGAATCCTATGGGCCAAATACCATATTTATAAAAGAAGATATGGTAAATTAATTAAAAAATATAAATAAATGAGAGGTATGGTAAATAAATAAAACATTTTTTATATTTAACTCCATAAGTCACCTTATATACATGTAAGGGTGTAAACAAATAAAATATAAGTAAAGTGGAGGTATGATAAATAAATAAAACACCTTTTATACTTACTCAAAAGGTATGGTAAATAAATAAAAATATAAATAAACTAGACATATGGTAAATAAATAAAACATTATGGGCCAAATACCATATTTGTAAAAGAGGTATGGTAAATTAATAAAAATATAAATAAACGAGGTATGGTAAACAAATAAAACATTTTTTTATATTTACTCCATAAGTCACCTTATATTTATGAACACTCAAAAAATGGTTTATATTTAGGTGAAACCTATGGGCAAAATACTATGGGACAAATACCATGGACTATATTGTTATCAATACCATGCAAAAAAACCATTATTAACCCTAATATTAGAATTAATAAAATATGGCACATGGTATTGACCCATGGTATTCACCTAGAATGTAGCCTATTTAAATGGAGGAATTAAAGTAGCGTAGATCAATCTTTACTCTGGATCTACTAACCCCCGAGAGGTATCAAATATCGTGATATGCAAACTAGCATAGAGTGAAAAAATATTTGATCCTCTTGGGGACTTGGTGGATCAAGAATGGATGTTGTAATTTAATGTAGGTTAAACATTTTAGCTTGGTTAAAATAAAAAATAAAATAAAAATCAACTATTAATTTTATTAATTTCTATAAATTACTAATAGTAATATTTAAGCTCCAGGTTTATGATAATCCATGGTATTGATAATACCATGTTATTCATTTGAGCATAGACTATTTAAAGGGAAAATTCTATCATCTTAGATCCATCTTAATTATGGGTCTACCAGTTTACAATAACCCATGGTATTGATAATACCATGGTATTGATTTGAGCATAGACTATTTAAAGGGGAAATTCTATCATCATAGATCCATCTTAATTCTGGGTCTACCAACTGCTCAGAGGGATATATAGGTTGGTTTTTATGATAATGAAGATATTAAATAGACTTAGGAAATTATATTGTAAAAACATCTTAAGGTGAATGGTTAAAGCATAGACATTGGACAAGTATATTTGTATACTTCTGTTTGGTTTTTATGATAATGAAGATATTAAATAGACTTAGGAAATTATATTGTAAAAACATCTTAAGGTGAATGGTTAAAGCATAGACAAAGGACAAGTATATTTGTATACTTATGTTTTAAACTGAAACAAATCCAAGGCTAAAATGAATGGATTGATTGCACTAGTCATCCTTCTATAACTTTCCAACATATGTTGGAGTAAACAGATTGTAATTTGGGTAGTTTTTCTAACTGCAAACAGGAACATACTTATGTATTGGCAGGGTCGTTAAGAGGTCCCTAGAAGTGATGAATTTGAATTTTTCTTGGTTTTATATATAGTATTCGTTTTTTTCTCATGCTTTCTGTGAACGACACGGGTGAATTTTATCCTACACCCACTAGGTTATCAATATGTAATTTCGGTAATTTTGATTTCAAAAAATATTTTAAAGAACTGCAATGATTTCATTTGTGTATTCAATAAACACAATATTCTTATGGAATTCTACATTTGTGGTTTACCTATACAGATTCCATGGAGAAGTGTTAGTGGTGTGACATTAATTGTCCTCAAGCAGAGGCTTTAGTTTTACTCTTTTCTGGAAGCAAATACTTTCTTCCAACATTTTTGAGTTCTATGAAAAATTTGAAAGTCCTAATAGTATTCAATTATGGGTTCAAGAGAGACATAGTATTCAATTATGGGTTAAAGAGATCCACACTGAATGATCTATCAACCTTATCTTCACTTAGTTTAAGACTATTCACTTGGAGAGCCTGCATGTGCCCCCACTTCAAGAGCATAGTAAAGTCATGTAGGACTTAGAGAAGCTATATTTAAGCTTTTAGTGTTGATTGGAAAAATGTGTGGGTTCAATAACACCCAGTCGAGCATTAAGCTTCCAATAATGCTATATTTTAACCTGGAGCACTTTTGTGATTTGGAGTAGATGCCCCCTCGTATTTGTGACACATATTCAGTTGTGAATTGGACTATTACTAACTGTCATTTCCTTTGAATGTTACCTGATGACTTTGGGAACCTCAACTCTTTAATAATGTTAAGGAAGGAAAGAAAGTACATTACGCTAAGTTCTCTTATGCTTTTCAAGTTTTTTTGGATATCTACAACATTTCAGGTAGGAAAGTACATTCTATTGATGAAAATTTGTCTTGATAGAAAGGCCCGATTTCAAATTCTAATGCTTTCAAAAAACATTGTATAACTGTAATGTTTCTAAAAGGAAAGCATATTTTTTCAATTTAAGTATCATGATCCCATATTCCAACTTATTTTTTAGTAACCCATTAGGCTTTGTAGCTTTGAATAAATCCATGTCTTTTTGATAAGATCCTCTTCCAAATTAAAATGCAGTTTCCTTTTGGAAATAACCACATACAGTGTCTTGATTTTGTTATTGAGAAAATAGAGGTTGTGAAACAAGCATGTGCCTTACAAGGACTTGATTCATTGATTATGTATTAATTATGGCTCTAGATGTAACAATGTCTTGATTTTGTTGCTTGAAAATAGAGGTTATGCTTTACTATTTCACAGAATTTCTTACAATCTTTCCATAAGTATTGGTTTGTAATCTCATTCGCTGAGGGATGACTGTAATGACAAAGGTAATATTCCATGGTTTTAAGTTCCCCTCTTACTAAATATTTAAATATATCACCATAATCTAATTGTTAGTTAAAGGAATTGTATTTGATTTGTAAAAAATTCATTGCTTTATTTATAGATTTTGATTTTTTCCCTTTTTTATTTTTTTCTCAGATTTGGTATTGGATATCTTCCAAGATTTGGGTTCCCTAGTTTCCCCACCATAGTACGAGGTTTAGATGCTATCATTAAATATTCTTGGAACATTACAACTTTTCCAGTAAGTGTGCTTTGAAACATTTTTGTTGCTTTTCCATGGTGTTAATGCAAATAAGCACTACAACTAGTTCCATTATTTAGATCAAGTGCCAAAATCTAGGTGGTCTTATAATGATGGAGTGATTGTTTTATAGCTACTAAGGTCATATGCATTTTTATCTCTTATGTTGTCCTAAGATATTCAAATTCAGAATAAGAATTCAGGTTTCGTTTCCACTGTAGATTGTAGTCGGTTTCTTGAACATAATATATAGTAGATTATCTTTTACTAATCAACTGTGGATGTGATCCCTCGCAGGAAAGAAAATTCAAAGTGACTTTGATTTCAAATTGATTTGTCAAAACATCAACACAGGAAAGGAGATTCAAAGTGACACTATGATGGCCATTATGTCAAGTCAGATGGTCGCATTCCCTTGATCGTGAACACGATTGTGATCAAGATGGAAGACTTCATAGTCTAGATTGATTGTTTAGTAGTGATAGTTAGTGGGCTCATTCACAAAAGCTTCTATTTCACTAATCCTTTTCATAGAGTTGTCAGATTCAATTTCCAAAGGTTTTAATTACACTATAGAGTTGAGTTTTGAGAGAGTTGTGATTCACAGTGTTAAGTATAGCAGATATGACACTTGAACGAAGACAAGCATAGTAGAGGTATCAAACTCTATTATAAGCTTACCTGAATATTATAAAGGACTTGGTTGGCTTTTTTATAATTTTATAAACAAGTTCCATGTCGTGGAAATGTGAAAAAAAATAGCGATAATGCCACCATGTGGCTCTTGTCATATATGGTTTTATACTTTTTCAAAAAATTCTCAAGAGTTCACAATGCTAAGATTCACTAGGACTTTACAAAGTTTTATTATTTAGTGAAAGACTTGCCAAGATATTACAAGATTTTATAATTGAGTAAAATATTCGCCATGCCTAGTGAGAGATTCGCCAAAAATTATATATACATATTATATTATTGATAAATTCGCCTTCCATTTTTCCTATACACCATGGAGATTCGCCCATTTATTATATTTATAAATTTAGGGGGGGTTCTTAAAATTTTCCCTGTCACCCATCCATCTTTTTATTTATTATTGGGAAACTGGTCCCGTTATCTCCAGTCGGAGCCACCATCCCAAACGGAGAAGGCGCTGTACTAAGGTCCGGACCGGGTGGTTATCCCCCAATGTTGTTGCAGCGATTTTTGAGGCCTCAACAGGCTGCAGCTTCATACTATTGGTTTTCCTGGCCATTAGATGTGGCTATTGTGCATGATAGCTCAGGCTATGACCTGTTATCATGAGCATCACTAGGTCTACTTAGGATGATTTTTGTATGCATTTTGACTTTTTAGGTCAGATGACCAAATATGTCTTGGACAAAAATTTTGTAAAAACTTTTTAAAACAACTATCTATTTTTACTTTCAGAGTTTTTTTATATATGGTTATGTGCAATCCTATTCAACTAATGATGTGAATTGAAAATTTACTTTTACATGTGCCGCAAATGTCTGTTTAACACAGTTTTCTAATGAATCAGTTAATGTGTTAAAGTTTCTGGAAATATGTTGATATTGAATATACTCAAAATGTCTTTCCAAAATACAAACTCTAAGGAACATACAAAGAATTGTTGGGTTTCGGATGGTATAAACGTTTTTTAGTTGTAGTACGACTAGTTGCGAGTCCAGCCTAACGATGATTTGGTGAATGCCAAGTGAAATGGCATTAGAGAGAAGTTCGATCAACGCGCTATACTCAGCGATATTGTTCATAGAATGACTGATACAAATCCCTTAAAAACTCACTAACTCGCCACTTGCAGTGAAAATGGCCCATGCTACAGAAGATAGGTTCTGTATCCTACGACTAGCACCATCGACGTAACCAACAAATGGTTCCAAAGATTCTGACATCTACAACAAATGCAAATCGGATTACTTAACCACATAAACAATCTAAAAGACACACTAACACACACACACACATGCAGTTAAAGCATATATACAATTATTTTACTACACTCAATTAATCATAGTAACATTTGAGGTATAGACCGTTTCGGGGCTGCGACAATGGAATTCCATCATAATCCACCAACTTGTAGGCACCTTTTGCCAAAAAATGCTTGACAATGTAAGGTCCCATCCATAGTGATTCCAATTTTCTTGCTCCTAGTTTATTAGCTTCCCGGTCATAAAGCAAGACTAGGTCTCCTTCTGAGAAAATGTGAGGCTTGACATTTATGTCATATTGCACCATGATTCGTTTCTTATGTGCTTCGTTAGCCAATGCAGCTTCACGACAGGTTTCATCTAGATGGATGAGTTCTAAGAAACACGCTTCTTCATCAGAAATGTCGGGTAACAGGTCAATTGCGAGTTTAAGAAATGAAATTTCACATTGTATTGGCAAGATTGCCTCCAGACCATACACCAATTGAAAGGGTGTGAATCCAGTTGCATACCTTATCGAGGTTCGATATGCCCACAAAGCAGAATACAAGATTAAATTCCAGTTTTGTTTATGAAACCCTATCATTCTTTAAAGCATTTGCTTCAGGACTTTGTTGATGGACTCAACTTGTCCATTAGCTTGCAGATAATAAGGAGTAGAACTATCTTGTGAAAGTCCAAACTTGGCAGTTATATCAATCATCATGTGATTGCAAAAATGCGACCCATGATCTGTAATTATAGCCTGCGGTACACCAAACCAGGCAACCACATGGTTGAAAAATAAAAGCGCAGTCGTCTCACCGTTGTTGTTTAATTTAGGCATCACCTCATCCCATTTTGTAAAATAGTCAACGATGACTATAATGTACCCATGCCCCCTGGCTGAGTGAGGGTTACATGTCATGAAGTCAATGCCCCATTTAGCGAATGGTCCAATAATGATGACAGGATGTAATGGTGCAAGTGGTAATCTAGCTTTGCGGCCATAGATCTGGCATGCATGACAACTTTTGATTGCAATAATGCAATATTTGAATATGGTAGGCTAGTGTAGAAATTCCCACTGTAGATCACCTGATAATGCAATAGACTAAAGCAAAATACAAGATCTACTTCTACAACAAACTTTTCGTAAGCTTAATCGAATTGAGCAAGATCAAGAGAACACATATAACTAAGAATTGAGAAATCAATCTCACATAACACAAAAGAAATAACTCGGAGAAAGCCTCAGCCTAAAACCGCAACTTTGTATTATCATACAAGTGGAAATATTATTCAAGTTACAAAAAGAATCAGCTCTCAAGCTATCCTGCTCTCTCTGCAATCAAACAATACTGCTCATAGACAATCAAAGGCTTCTCCAAACCTTCTCCTCTGCCCTCCAAGCCTCCTATTTCCTTGCGCAGTTTTTCCTGGGGTCCAATGCTTCCACTTGTGTGAATTCCCACCTCACACTGCTCACTTGGCTCAGAAATAACTGCACAAACCTGAAGGAGATAATTCTTTCTGCATGGATGAGTTTCCTATCTAGGAAAAATACTCCAACTGATAATACACTATCCCATCCACTGATCTCAATTGGGTCTCTAACTGAACTGACATCCATGAGTTATTTATGAGAGAATATTCAGTTATCTGGAGAGCAACAGTTACATGCATGCAAGCATTAACTAACTGAACTCACAATTAATTCAACAAACTGTTTAAATCAATCTAACTAGACTTGACTCAGTTAGTTGAGCCAACTAATTACAACTCAAATTAGAACTCACTCTTATCTCTTTAACTGATGGATAAATTCCTCAATTAATGGAGAAATTGTTGCATTTCCTCACATAGACTTCATGTTTGATTTTTCACAACTAATTAACTCATGGTGAATTAATTAATTTATTTTCAAATAGCTATTAAGTTCAAATTCGAATTTTACTTCTCAATTTTAGTCCAGGGACTGACTAAAATCTATCCCAAACTGCTATTTTTAGCACTTCCATTTTTTCATTCCCTGTTGCTCAATCCAGCACTAGTAGCTGAACTGTTATTTATAGCAGTGCTATTTTTAGCACTTCTATTTTTAGCATTTCTTGTTGCCATTTTCAACACTCCCTCTCAACAAGAAAGGCATTCAACTCGAACCCAATCCTATACCTTTGGAATGTTCTGCATGCAACACTTCTCCCAAGTGTGGGCACTCCAGCAACTCTAGAAACAAAAAAACTCCCAACTGATCTCTCTATTGGGCTAGTAACATATTATGATGTTGAAGCTCTACCTACTACTAAAAAGTTCTCCCTCTTTGACCTCTAACCTACTGCAATACTCCATGCATCGCGCATCGTTGCACACCTCTTTGTGCCATCCTACACTAGTGCAACACTCTTGTGCCTCTCGCATTGTTGCAGCCTGCTAGCTCTACACTATCTTGGGACTCCTGCACTGTAGCTCTCTCTCCATACGCATATGTCTCTACCCACTCAGCTAGTCCTGCTACTCCTCGTTGGGGCTCCTATCGCAAAGTCGAATCAAAGAGGTTGGGTACTTGAAGGATCCCACTGCTATTCCAGCCTTCTTTGGATGATCACTCCACATTGCCCCACCTCCTACCTGGAGGTATGGATGCATGTAATCCCTCTACCCACCTGGCTCGAAATTTTCCCCTATTCGAGGTCTCTGCATGAGTAGATGTCTCTACTTGATCTCCTCTCAGCTTCTCTAGTTGTGGCTGCTCCACAACCTCCTGAAGTTGCTTCACCAATCGTGGCTCCTCCACAATCGTTTGAGAATTATCTTGGCGCTGCGTGTTGTGAGGTAATGTACTCTCCCTCTCAACCACCAAGTCTCCATCAGTTGCCTTTCTCCTCAAGACTTTGCATGCATCTTGAACCTCAAGAGCATACAGGTTCTTGACCTGTGAACCGATCTACTTCACCTGTCTAGTGATTATGTGTCTAAGGATAACCTTTCCCTTACTGAAGACTACATCATAGCCTCTGTCTTCCAACATTGCGATCGACACCAAATTTCTCTTCAGTCCTGGTACATACTTGACATCGGTCAAGGTAATGCGAGCTCCATGCTCCCTCTAAAAAACAACCGTGCCTACACCTGAGACACTATACTTTTCATCACTACCCATCACTATGAGTATCTAGAGATCTTTCTCCTCCAAAGTACTGAACAAACTCTTGCCGTTGGTCATGTGGAAAGAAACTCCACTCTCAAGAATCCAACCACTTCCCACCAGGGATGAAACCATGCATGTGAACAATGTGAAATCCAACTCGAATTGTGAGGCTAGTGCCTTACCTTCTAATCCTTCCACATGTCCCTTCTTGGATTTCCTCAGTGGAAAATTTGTAGCAAAATGGCCCACCTCATGACAATGAAAGCATCAGAATTTTGTTTTGTCAAACTGCTTCCCACCATGGGAAGAACTAGATTGGGAATGAGAATCCTTCTCCTTCCCCTTCTTTGCCTTACTCGCTAAGGTGCAGTTTTCTTCATCCCCCATGGATGAAGAACCATCTCTGGTGCTTCCTCTTATCTCCTCCTACATCAGATCTAACCAAAGTCATTCCCAACCTGGCAGTTTCTCTCTTTCATTAACTGAGTCTTGGTAGCTATGCCAGCTCTTAAGAGGACTAAGGAGTGCAAGACTCACCATGTCATCATCATTTGTCATGATCCCTACACTTCCAAGCTCATCCCTACATGTGGTGAGCTTGTTCAGATACGTAGAGATCATGTCACTCTTTTCACACTTGATCTTCTGAAGCTTGTCTTTCAGTGCCAGCTTCCTCTGATCACTGCTATTCTGATATAGAAATTTCAATGTTTTCCACATCGAAAACGGTGTCTCCTTCCCATGGAGACTCGAGACTATGTGGTCTTGAACTCCCTCTAGAAGAATCCTCCTTGCTCTAGTCACACATTTCCTCCATTCCACCAATTCAGTAGCATCAATCGGCTTGGGGACTTCTTGATCAATGAAGTCCTTTAGACCGTTATCCTCCAACATTGCTTCCATGCAGTCCTTCCAGGCTATATAATTCAAACTGTCATCAAGGGCATATTCGAGTCTTAAACCATTGAACGCCATAGGTGAAATAGTGATGTGATAAGAACTCCATTTCTATATTCAGGAATCACAAACTTCAAACTTCTCCCTTCTTGTATATTGTTCTTCCTTGATCACCTTCACTCTGATACCATGTAGAAATTCCTACTATAGATGACCTGATAATGTAATAGACTAAAGAAAAATACAAGATCTACTTCTACAACAAACTTTGTTGAAGCTTAGTTGAATTGAGAAAGATCAAGAGAACACATATAATTGAGAATTGAGAAATCAATCACACATAACATAGAAGAAATAACCTTGGGAAAGCCTTAGCCTGAAACCCCAACTCTGTATTATCATACAAGTTGAAATATAGTCTGGATTAAAAAACAAATCAGCTCATAAGCTATCCTGCTCTCTTTGTAATCCCTCTTATGCTCATAGACAGTCACAGGCCTCTCTCAAACCTTCTCCTTTGCCCTCCAAGCCTCCTATTCCTTTGCTCAATTTTTCTTGGGGTCCAGTGCAGCCACATGTGTGAATTGGCCTCTTCACACACTCACTAACCTCTGATCTAATTGCGCAATCTTGAAGGAGATAAATCCTTCTCCATGGATGAGTTTCCTTTATAGGAAAAATCCATCCAACTAATAGTACATTGTCCCTCCTTTGATCTCAATTGGGTCTTTGACTGAACTGACATGCATGAGTTATTCATGAGAAAATATTTAGTTATCTAAAGAACAACAATTATATGTAAGCATGCATTAACTAACTGAACTCACAATTAATTCAACAAATTGTTTGAATTAATCTCACTGGACTTAACTCAGATAACTGAGCTAACTAATTACAACTCAATATTACAACTCATCCTTATCTCTTTAACTGATGGATAAATTCCTCAATCAATGGAGAAATTGTTGCATGTCCCCACATAGACTTCACGTTTGATTTTCTACAACTAATTAACTCAAGATGAATTAATTAATTATTTTACAAATAGTTGTTAAGATCAAATTCGAATTTTACTTCTCTATTTTAGTCCAGGGACTCACTAAAATTGGAATCTATCCCAAACTGATAAAAATGGCAATGCTATTTTTAGAACTTCCATTTTTCATTCCCTGTTTCTCAATCCAACACTGGTACCTGAACTGCTATTTATAGCAGTGCTATTTTTAGCACTTCTATTTTTAGCATTTCTTGTTGCCATTTTCAACAGCCAAAAGTAACTAGCACGGAATATTCTCTGTGTGGTAGCATATCTAGATAAGTGTCCACCACAAGCACCTGAATGGCAATCATTCAAAACTTTCTTAGCTTCCTCATGTGTGAGGCACCTCTCTAAAATCGTATTGATACCACAACAGTAAAGAGTATCGCCAATGATTAGATAATATTTGGCTTGGTATCAAATACATCATTGTTGCGAGCAAGAGGTATCGGACCAGAAAGTTTGGGTCTGGAGATAAATTAGTATATCTCCATACCACGGGTCAGATGAAAAAATCAGGAACAGAGACTCATCCAGAATTGATGGTTCTGATGTTGAATCAATGGTATTCGAGGGAAGGTCGCAAAGAAGCTCGATGAAAACTAGAGATTTCTTTGATTTAGATTGGATGAATTCCAAATCGAATTCCTACAAAATGACAATCCATTTTGAGTATTTCTCCCCCAACAATTGACGTGACAAAATATATGTCATAGGGTTGCAATCCGAAATGATAGTGGTCTTTTGGAGCAAGATATAGTGGCGAAATCTCTATACCGCTTGAACAACAACCAAAGCTAAATTTTCGATGTAAGAGTACTTAGAGTTTGTATCATTAAGATTGTGGCTCAAATAATATATCTGATGTTCAATCCTATCTTATTCTTGGACTAAAACCATTCCAATGGTTGCATCTGCAGCGACGAGGTACATGAAGTAGTCATTTTGATAATTCGGGAATACATTAATGAGGCTCTAATCAAGGTATCTTTAAGAGCATCAAAGGAATCTTGCGCAACCTGATCCCAATGGAAGGGTATCCCTTTTTTAGTAGACGAGTAAATCCTTTAGCCATTTCAGCATAATTGGGAATGAACCTCCTTAGAAAGTTAGCCTTCCCTTGGAGTCTCAGTAACTGTACTAGGTTTGAAGGTGGAGGCAAGTCAAGAATTACCTGAACCTTAACAGGGTCAAGTTGAATTCCTTCCTTAGACACTACGAAACCAAGCAAATGACCAGAACCAACACAAAACACACATTTGTGTGGATTGAGTCGTATTTTTAGTGTCGGCACCATAAAAAAATAGCTCTCAAATGCTGTGGGTGATCAGTCTGGTTTTGTAAATGAGCAGGTAAATCATCAAGATATGGTTGAACAAATGTTTGATGTCATGGAAGACATTGTTCATTGCCCTCAGAAAATTTTCCCCCGCGTTCTTCAAACCAAAAGGGAGTTTCCCATAAGCGAATGTGCCTCGTGGACAAATAAAAGTTATTTTAGATTGGTCCTCTGGGCAGATATTAATCTTATTATAGCCGGAAAAACCATCCATAAATGAAAATATTTCACATCCAACACATTCATAAATAATTTGGTCGATAAAGGGAGTGGGATAATTTTCTTTTGGACAAGTCTGATTAACATCCCTATAATCGATGCACACTCGTATTGTCCCTTGTTTCTTCATGACAGGAACAATATTGGAAACCCAATCAATAAGAGGAACATGGTATATGAACCCAGCATGCAAAAGTTTTTCAACTTCTGTTTGAATGGAAACAACCTTCTTTGGATGAATAGGATGGAGGTGTTGTCACACTGGTTTGATATTAGGATACATTTTTATTTCATGTTCAACTATACTAGAGTCAATATCTGACATCTCCTCGTATGACCATGCAAATATATCTCGGAATTCACGAAAGAGAGCACAGTAAATATCAAGTTCATATGGAGAACAAGATTTGCCAACATGAAAGTTTTCTACAACTTTAGGTTTGGACAAAGTATTGATATAAATAGTTTCTTTGATATTGGACAAGTTTCGCTCGAATCTACTGTATCTATGAAAACAAAATTCGAAAGGAAATCAACAATTGAAGGGCGATTAAGTTCATTTGAAAAATCTTCTATGTGATATAGAAGATGGGAACGATGATGATAATCCTCCCATGGTCCTTCTATCATCATTGATTGGATGATTCCTTCAGCAGTAGAAAATACACATGAAAAAGGATCAGAAGAAGTACCATATTCTAATGAACAATCTACCCATACAATTGGTGAAGATGGATTTGGGTTCACCGTGCAAGCCAGAAATATTGATTTCTATGCAAGCTCAATGGGGCTTAGCAGTATGATTTCATTATTTCTATCAACTTCAAAACTATTGGTAATCTTCCTTAAGTCAGATGAAGTGGAAGATATCATGTTGCAAGTCTCAACTTTTGCCACTTTCGCCAAGTTTGATGGTGGTGGTAGTGAAAAAGTACCCATTGGGGAAGAATCCTTGAAGAGACCTACACCAATGTTTTGAAGAGATAGCGGGGGTCTGTGAACTAACAGAATGATTCCAATAGCCTATGAACTAGAGGTGAAGAAAGTGAGTTGATCGATAAATGTGATTCCACCCTTATGAGGGAATGCAATCATACGAAAGTATGTTGAAACCACAACAGCCATAGCATAAACCCATGACCTTCCTAGCAAAATATTGTAGTCAAGGGGTCTATCAACAACCTCAACTTCAAAAGTCATTATTTCTCCCCCTAGTTTAATTTCATATTACTCAAGATTCCAAAAGGCGTATATGTGCAACCGTCAAAATATTTTAACGTTGTTGGTGAACGTGACAAAGGCAGTGAGCCAAGTGTTTTTCAGCAATTCATAGACATAATACAAGTAGATACCCCCTCATCAATAATGATTCATTGAATAAGTTTATTCAAGGCATTTACTTGAATTAGGAATGCTAATTGCGCTAGTAACTGTGGCGTATAACCTGCATGGCTGAAAACCACAAGATTGGAATTAGTTGGATCGATTCCACCAATTGCTGACAACAAAGCTTGCTTTTGGGAGGGACAATTTTGAAGCACCTCAAGCATTGACATAACAAAAGGTGACTGAGCCAAATCTTCTACTATGTTATAGTTCTGTGCAGCTCGAGCTCGAGAGTTAAAAGTTGATTTATTTACAACTCCCTTAGGTGGTTTTATTGGTAAATCTGGTGCAATAGGTGGTGGAATAGGATCAGACGAAGTTGAAGTTGAAGGATTAGGTTGATTAGCCTGGTTATTCGATGATGACGATTGATTTCCATAACCTTGACTTCGTGTTGACACCAAAACTTCAATTTTAGGCTTAGAGGCGGATAGAATAAGCACTTGGGAAGTGGAAGCATGGTCAGTAGCAACTATATTTATCTCTAGGTTTAGAAAGGATCAGTCAGCACCGTAGATGTATTAGTAGTCTTAAGAAGCTTTGAGACTTCAAATTAGTGAGGACAATCATGTGTAAAATGTTCATCATTATAGATTGAACATGGGTAACGAGGTTTCCTAGCCGAAGGAGAGGAATCAGATGATTTCTCTTCAGGGGAATTATTTTGTTTCTTCTTGTTTTTCCCCTTCTTCTTGCTTGCTAGTTGCTTTTCATTCTTGCCTTTGTCAAATGACATGGCATTGATTTTGGAAGAAAGAGTGTTATCATGTGCATTTGAAGTTTGATTGGAAATGGCAAGTGTTTGACCAGATGGTCTACCTGCCATTTGTGTGCTCAAAGAACCAATCACACCGTCACCGACATGAGAGTCCTTACTCGATGGTCATGGAGGAACGATGAAAGATGGTGGGGGTGCATTCAGAATCTTGTCATAGAGCATGCCAAACTGTGTGTAAATCAAGTCCAAATATTAGGCATGAGTAATTACTTGCTTTGTAGTGACAACTCAACCTTTCGCCACATCCTCGGTGATAGATGGCAACAAGGATTTTATAAACCACTCAACTAAAAGCTGATGAGGAACATAAGTTTAACCATTGGACGATGACGACTCCACTCATGAATATGATTAGAGATATGAGTAGCAGTAGTCTGTTTGAAGTTGGTTAATAGTTGCGTTCCAGTTTCATATCGTATCGGTAATTGGAAGTGGGTTAAAAACATGGTAGCTAAGGTTGTAAAGTTATCAAAAGAAGCTCGTGGTAACTCAATATACCACTTCGCAGCTGGACCAGTAAGTGTTCTCTGGAAAAGACGTAGTCTAATTGAATCATCATTCAAGGAGTCTAATGAACACCATAAATGAAAATTCATGACATGGTTGGACAGGTATTCTCTAGGGTTTCCATTGAATTTCAGAATATCGGAAGGTAATTTATGAGGAATCACTAGCCACTAAGGTGAATTAAGAATTGGATCATTGGTGAACCGATTTAGATCTGGTAATTCAAGTGTTGCAACGAAAGGCAACTGCCTATTGAGGTTAGGTTGAGCATATCCAGGGTAAGATGGGAATACCTAGGCAATAGGCCTTTACATACCAGCATAAGGCATCTCCTGCTGGTAACCTTGATAAGGGTAAGTTTTCTGAGAAAATCTGGTGTAAGGTTGTTGTTGAGCAGCAGGATACATTTGTTGTTGTCCAAACCCAGCATAGGCTTGTTGACCAGGACCTGGGTAAACTTGTTGACCAAACCCAGCATAGCTTGTTGACCAAGTCCAGGATGAGGTTGGTATTGCTGGAATTGTTGTTGTTGATATTGGGGCTGCCAAGGCTATTGAAGCAACTGTTGTTGTTGTTGATATAATGGTTGTTGATTTAATGGTTATTTCCCACCAATGTAAGCTTGACCAGGTAGTTAATACACTAAACCAGTATAGGTCTAAATCATTCCAGTAAAATGTAAATTGGCCTGAGGTTGTTGGACTCTAGGCACAAGTGGTTGTTGTAAAACTACCTGAGAAGTATGAATTTGTAAACCTGAAACTTGGGGCTCTGAGGTTGAAGGACCAGCTTGCACAGGTTGAGATACAACAATCTAAGCTTGTGACTGCGGTAAAGCTGTAACAACAGGTGTTGTAGGTATGGATGAGACAGATTGCATAGGTTGTGGTGGATACACAAGCCTAGGTTGAACGGGCATAGTTGGCCACCACTGAAAGATAGTCATTCCAAGCTGACCTAAAGACAACGACATACCGACATATGGTTTCCCCTCAAAAAATGGAAGATAAGGAGATTGTGCATATTATTTTCCATATGGGCGTAGTCCAATGTACAACAGATACATAGGACAATAACCAGATGAACTAGCTTGATATTGACTTGATGGGTCTAGTTGTTTAGTATCTTTTAATGAAGAACCAGATAAAATTCTAGTAGAGGACATTGGTGAAGACCAAGGGCTAGAAGCAACACCTGAGTGGGTTCCAAATAAAGACTCGTAACCTGATGGGACGGATGGATCACCATACAACTATGACTTAGGTGTCATAGTAAACATTGAAGAGGTTGCGACAGAAGATTCTATCATAGCTATAATAGATGGTACAGTCTGAGATGTTGAATCTGCCATAATCAAATGTCCAAATAAATTTCCTAACGAATCAATGGGTGTCTGAAAGTAATCAAGATCAAAAGGAGCAATAAAATGAGGATTATGAGGATACAGATAAAGTCTAGTTCCAAAATGGAATGGAGTTCTGGGTGTTTCTACCTCAAGTTCCTCTTATATCGAAATCAAACCACGTGGAAGGATTTCACCGTCAGGTCCATAATTGATTTTCGTTATTTATTCCTTAGGTAAAGAGGAAGTCTCGATAGTTATGGATGTTTGAGGATGTACCGATCGATCTTCTTCTGGTATGTTAACAACTTCTGATTGTTCAACCTCAAGATCCAAGTGTTCTAGTAAAATAACAGGTTCAAGTTGGGCTTCTTGAACAACTTCTAGTTCAGAAGTAAAGTCTGATTGAACAGTGATAGGTTCAGGATCTTGATAAGACTTAGTCCTTTCAATGGTGAGGTGGTTATAGAATAAACCAATTAGCAAATCATTCCATGATTCAATATTACAGGTTTGTAATTAACAACAATTTTAAGTCTGTTGCGCCCCTAAGATATCGGAAAATCAAAAAAAAAAAATTTGGGGGGGGGGGGGGGGGGGGGGAAGGGGTGCTGACTGGCATTTCCTTCTTGTTAGATTTCTATATTCTCGGAAATGGTCTTGATCTAGCTTACTTATAGATAATGAATTTGTTGTAAAGATGATATTTTTTCTGAGTATCAAAAGCATTGCTCCTTTCCATCGCTAGTTATTATGTTAGTTCATTATCACTTACCTTCATTTTTCCCCTTAAAAAAGAACAAGTAATAGTTATTAATTGCTTGACCTTTGCAAACCATTATGATAAGGGTTTGTGCCAATTGTCTCTTGTTATGACCAATCTTCTGTGGCTCCTTTCATGAAGAGATTTTTTAGCGAGAAACCTTAGTAATGTTAATATATTTGTAGCAACCCCTTTTATTCATCCCTATCGATGTTTTCCAGGTCATTTCTAATGTTTAAGTTGGTGAAAGGATTCCAACCATTCCCACCAATCGCTCAAACTAAGCTCAAATGAATCATTCTTTTACATGTCTTTTTTTAATCATCAGCATCCCTCATCTCTATTCAATTTTGACAATCTTACCCTTAAGTATGCTCTGATAGCTTCCTTAGGTATACCAGTATGCCATATATTTTTCTTTCCGTATTACCAGGTTTTAGTTTCTATCTATACTCTTATTATGTGTATATTCCCTTTTCTTGTAAGTATACAATTCGTCTCTCTTTGTGAGTATTTCTCTACGTTTTTATAGCTTTCATTCCTTTACAAATTTCTCGTGCAACATCCCCACCTTCTATGCCAAACATGTCTATGGTATAGGAGACACTACTTAGTTACTCCTATATATGCCTTCTGATTTGTCTAGGCATACACTTCCTCATTGTTGCAGACAATGAACTCCTCTCATTGTCCAATCGTTGACAAGATATGGTTAGCTTCATTATCATCTGTTATTAAATAAATCTTCTAAACTGATGTTTGTTCTCCTAGGCACTGAATATTTTAGTTTTGTAGATAAGGTGTCTCACCGTTAAGTAAATTAGTATTGGATGACTTAACTCAGTCTTTTAATGATGTACAAGTTTGTCGCTATTTGATGTTTTAACAAGTTTAACGACAATGATAACTGGTCATTTTCATGTTTAGAGAGTTTGAAAAGGGACAAAAAGAAAACTCCACAAGTTCTTTTTGGTAGATTTGTCTCTCAAGTCTGAAAAATCGCAAAATAATACGAGATAGAACCTATTTACCATGTTCTATCAATGTATTCCTTTTTCATAAATAATCTATCTCATTCCGAATAATGGTTAAAGTTATACTAAGTAGATGTCATTTCCAATCCATTAACAAGCTGAAAAGGACAAAAGCTCAGCAATATTTTCATATTTCGAGAGTATGAAAAGAGCTTAAAGAGGACTCTAAGGCGGTTCCTTTTCGATGTTTAATAGAGTTCGAAAAAGAGATAAAAGTATGCTCTGTGGTCAAAGTACAATTCACGATCATGCACGTCAAATTCTGTAAATCAGTTGTAAATCTATTCAAAGAACCACCAAACGGATCAAACATACCTATTTCATTGGTAAAAAATAGGTAAATACTAAAGCTTAATCATTTAATGATCATGAAATAAACATAAAACAAGAATTTGCCATGTTATTTTCTCCATTTGATATTTACCATTCAGTTTGTGCTCTGGACCAGTTTTTTACCTCGACCTTCAGCAGCTGATTGTGAGAGATTCTGTGTATCATTTCTCGTGTTGTCTGGACCAGGTACAATATCTACCCCTCCTCTTTCTTTTCATGTCATTCTTTTACAGTTTCATGCAAATTTTTAGGGTTTTTAAGGTTCCAGGGGTTAGAATATTTCACCCTGGGATTAGCGCAGCCTTCCATGATGAAAACTACGCTACATGGCACCCAAACAGCAGGGTAGCTGCTCTACAATGCACTATCTCCTTGCCTTGGCTGCGCTAGTCGAGTTTCACAAATTTGTTTCAC
>APFE030730232.1:122266-135841 GCA_000404065.3 Pinus taeda
TTTGTTTCACCTGTTTGGCCCAAAATTTCTCCAATTTTTTGCATGTAATGGATCCTAACTAAGCTTATGGTTTGATTTCAGGCTTTCATCGGATCAGAATGTCTATTACTTGGTGAGAAAGAGAGCATGAAGAAAAAGAAACTATTGCCCTAAATGATATGGGTACTGTTAAGGCCCTCAAAAACTATGGGTTGCTCAAATACTTTAGGTTGTTCGAAATGGGGCAACAATCAGAACTATTGTAGTTCCTATTTCATGCATGGGATCCAACGAATCAGACTTTTCTCATAAGGGACAAAGTGGTCCCTATTATGACCAATGATGTTTACTTTCTTACAAGGTTTTCGAGACATGGTGCCCCCATTTCTCTTTCAGGTTCTTCCCGTGGGGGTGAATTAGTGAGGGACTATGTTCAACAATTCTATCAGCCAGGTACACAGCCTAGAAAATACGGAAAGATAATCATCAAAGATATTCATGATCTTCCTTTGAGAACAATCCTTTTCACTATTGCAAAGCTGTCAGGCAGTGTGACACTTCATCTGGCGAACAGATCATACATGCAATATGCACTTAAGTGTCTTGAGCTAGCTTTATTCAACTGGTGTGAGGTCATACTTTCTTCACTGAAAGAGTAGCTGAAAAAGGTAAAGAACGGCAAGACGAAGAATTTTAGCTATGGATCGCTCCTTGATGACAATGTGTTGTCGATTGAGCCAACTAAAAAATGCAGTAGAAAATGTAATTGATGACTGACCAACATGTCTAGCCATCAATTCGCCCCACCTCTACATCCGTGGATCTCTAGGACCAACTAGCACCATCGGCATAACCAACAAATGGTTCCAAAGATTCCAACATCTGCAACAAATGCAAAGCGGATTACTTAACCACATAAAAAATCTAAAAGACACATTGACACACATACATGCAATTAAAGCATATATACAGTGATTTTACTGCACTCAATAAAGCATAGTAATGTTTGAGGTATAGTCCATTTCGGGGTTGCAACAATGGAATTCCATCATAATTCACCAACTCATAGGCACCTTTTGCCAAAACACGCTTGACAATGTAAGGGCCCAGCCATCGTGGTTCAAATGTTCCTGCTCCTATTTTATCAACTTCCTGGTCATAAAGCAAGACTAGGTATCCTTCTGAGAAAATGCGAGGCTTGACATTTTTGTCATGTTGCGCCTTGATTCGTTTCTTATGTGCTTCATTAGCCAATGTGGCTTCACGATGGGTTTCATCCAGATGCATGAGTTCTAACAAACACGCTTCTTCATCAGAAGTGTCGGTTAATAGGTCGATTGCGAGTTTAAGAGATGAAATTTCACATTGTATCAGCAAGATTGCCTCCAGACCATACACCAATTAAAAGGGTGTGAATCCAGTTGCATTCCTTATCGAGGTTTGATATTCCCACAAAGGAAAGTACAGGATTAAATGGTAGTTTCATTTATGAACCCCCATCATTCTTTGAAGCATTTAATTCAAGATTTTGTTGATGGCCTCAATTTTTCCATTAGCTTGTGGATAATAAGGAGTAGAACTAACATGTGAAAGTCCTAACTTGGCAATCAACTCAGTCATCATCTAATTGCGAAAATGTGACCCATGATCTATAACTATAGCTTGTGGTACACCAAACAGGGCAACCACATGGTTGAAAAAGAAAAGTGCAGTCGTCTCACCACTATTGTTTAATATACGCATCACCTCAGCCCATTTTGTAAAATAGTCAACGACGACTATAATGTACCCATGCCCCCCAGCTGAGTGAGGATTACATGTCATGAAGTCAATGCCCCATTTGGCGAATGATCCAACAGCAACAACAAGATGCAATGGTGGAGGTGGTAATTTAGTTTTACGGTCATAGAGATGGCATGCATGACAACTTCTTACTGCAATAATGCAAACTTTGAATATGGTAGGCCAAAAGTAACTAGCACGGAGAATTCTCTGTTCAGTAGCATATCCAGATAAGTGTCCACCACAGGCATTTGAATGGAAAAAATTCAAAAATTTCTCAGCTTCCTCATGTTTGAGGCACCTCGATAAAATCATATTGATATCACGACGGTAAAGAGTGTCGCCAATGATAAGATAATCTTTGGCTTGGTATCAGATACATCGTTGTTGTGAGCGAGAGGTATCGAGCCAGAAAGTTTGGGTTTGGAGATAAATTAGTATATCTCCATACCACGCGTGAGATGATGAAATCAGGAACAGAGACTCATCCAAAATTGATGGTTCTGATGTTGAGTCAATGGTATTTGAGGGAAGGTCGCAAAGAAGCTTGACGAAAATTAGAGATTTCATTGATTTGGATTTGATGAATTCCAAAACGAATTCCTACAAAATGACTATCCATTTTGATTATTTTCCTTCCAACAATTGACGTGACAAAATATATGTCATAGGGTTGCAATACAAAATGACAGTGGTCTTTCGGAGCAGGATATAATGGTGAAGTATCTATACCACTTGAAAAACAGCCAGAGCTAACTTTTCGATGTAAGAGTACTTAGCTTCTGTATCATTGAAATTGCAGCTCAAATAATATATCAGATGTTTAATCCCATCTTATTCTTGGACTAAAACCATTCCAATGCTTGTATCTGCATTGGCGAGATACAAGAAATAATCATTTTGATAATTCGGGGAATACATTAATGAGGCTCTAATCAAGGTATCTTTAAGAGCATCGAAGGAATCTTGCACAACCTAATCCCAATGGAAGGGTATCCCCTTTTTCAATAGATGAGTAAATCCTTTACCCATTTCAACATAATTGGGAATGAACCTCCTCATAAAGTTAGCCTTCCCTTGGAGTCTTTGTAACTGTACTAGATTTGAAGGTGGATGCAAGTCTAGAATTGACTAAACCTTAAGAGGGTCGAGTCAAATTCCTTCCTTAGACACTATGAAACCAAGAAAATGACCAGAACCAACAAAAAACTTACATTTGTGTCGATTGAGTCGTATTTTGTAGTGTCGGAACCATAAAAATATAGCTCTCAAATGCTGCGTGTGATCAATCTGGTTTCGTAAATGAGTAGGTAAATCATCAAGATATGGTTAAACAATATGTCTGATGTCATGGAAGGCATAGTTCATTTCCCTCTGAAAATTTTTCCTTGCGTTCTTCAAACCAAAAAGGAGTTTCATATAAGCGAATGTGCCCCATGGACAAATCAAATTTGTTTTAGATTGGTCCTCTGGGTGGATATTGATCTGATTATAGCTAGAAAAACCATCCATAAATGAAAATATTTCACATCCATCACATTCATCAATAATCTGGTCAATAAAGGGAGTGGGATAATTGTCTTTTGGACAAGCTTGATTTACATCCCTATAATTGATGCACACTTGTATTGTCCCTTGTTTCTTCATGACAGGAACAATATTGGAAACCAAATCAATAAGAGGAACAGGGTATATGAACCTAGCATGCAAAAAATTTTCAACTTATGTTTGAATGGCAACAACCTTCTTTAGATGAACAGGATGGAGGTGTTGTCACACCGATCTGAGATCAGGATACATTTTGATTTCATGTTCAATTATACTAGAGTCAATACTTGGCATCTCCTCGTATGACCATGCAAATATATCTCGGAATTCATGAAAGAGAGCATGGTAAATATCAAGTTTTCATAGATAACAATATTTTCCAATATGAATGTTTTCTACAACTTTAGGTTTTGTCAAAATATTGATGGAAATAGTTTCTTCGATATTTGACAAGTTTCGCTCGGAATCTACTGTATCTATGAAAACAAAATTCGAAAGGAAATCAACAACTGAAGGGTGATTAAGTTCATTTGAAAAATCTTTTATGTGATTTGGAAGATGGGAATGATGATGATAATCTTCCCATGGTCCTTCTCCCGTCATCATTGATTGGATGATTCCTTCATAAGTAGAAAATATACGTAAAAAAGGATCAGAAGAAGTACCATATTCTAATGAACGATCTACCCATACAATTAGTGAAGATGGATTTTGGTTTGCTCAATGGGGCTTAGTGGTATGATTTCCTTATTACTATAAACTTCAGAAATATTAGTAATCTTCCTTAAGTCAGATGAAGTGAAAGATATCATGTTGCAAGTCTCAAGTTTTGCCACTTCCACCAAGTTTGATGGTGGTGGTAGTGAAAAAGTACCCATTAAGGAAGAACCCTTGAAGAGACCTACAACAATATTTTGAAGAGATAGCAGGGGTACGTGAACTAACGAAACGATTCCAGTAGCCTGTGAACTAGAGGTGAAGAAAGTGAGTTGATCGATAACTGTGATTCTACCCTTATGAGGGAATGTAATCATACGAAAGTATGTTGAAACCACAATAGCCATAACATAAACCGACGGTCTTCCTAGAAAAATATTTTAGTCAAGGGGTCCATCAACAACCTCAACTTCAAAAGTTACTATTGTTCCCCCTAGTTCGATTTGCAGATTACTCAATATTCCACAAGGCATATATGTGCGACCGTAAAAAGCTTTTAACGTTGTTGGTGAACGTGACAAAGGTGGTGAGCTAAGTGTTTTCTAGCAATTCATAGACATAATACAAGTAGATGCCCCCTCATCAATATTGGTTCGATGAATAAGTTTATTCAAGTCATTTAATTGAATCAGGAATGCTAATTGCACTAGTAACTATGGCATATAACCCGCATGGTTGAAAAGCACAAGATTGGAATCAGTTGGATCGATTCCACCAATTGTTGACAACAAAGCATACTTTTGGGAGGGACAATTTTGAAGCACCTCGAGCATTGACATAGCGGAAGGTGACTGAGCCAAATCTTCTACTATGTTAAAGTTCTGTGCAGCTCGAGCTCGAGGGTTAAAATTGAATTTATTTACAACTCCATTAGGTGGTTTTATTGTTAAATCTAGTGCAATAGGTTGTGGAATAGGATCAGACAAAGTCGAAGTCGAAGGATTAGGTTGATTAGCTTGTTTATTCGATGACGATGGTTGATTCCCACAATCTTTACTTCGTGTTGACACCAAAACTTCACTTTTAGGCTTAGAGGCGGATAGCATAAGCACTTGGGAAGTGGAAACATGGTCTGTAGCAACCATATTTGTCTCTAGGTTTGGAAAGGGATCAGTTAACACCGCAGATGTATAAGAAGTCTTTAGGAGATTTGAGACTTCAAATCGGTGAGCACAACCTTGCATAAAATTTTCATCATTATAGATTAAGGAGAGGAATCAGATGAGGAATCATTATAGTTTTCTAGCCGAAGGAGAGGAATCAGATGATTTCTCTTAAGGGGAATTATTTTTTTTCTTCTTGTTTTTCCCCTTCTTCTTGCTTCCTGGTTGCTTTTCATTCTTTCCTTTGTCAGATGACACGACATTGATTTCGGAAGAAAAAGTGTTATCAGATGCATTTGAAGTTTTATTGGAAATGGAAAGTGTTTGACCAGATGGTCTACCTGCCATTTGTGTGCTTGAAGAACCAATCACACCATCACCGGCATGAGAGTCCTTACTCAATGGTGGTGGAGGAACAGTGAAAGCTGGTCAGGGTGCATTCCAAATATTTTCATAAAGCGTGCCAGACTGTGTGTAAATCAAGTCCAAATATTGGGCATGAGAAATTACTTGCTCTTCAGTGAAAAATCCACCTTTCACCACATCCTCAGTGATAGATGGCAACAAGGATTTTATAAACCACTCAGCTAAAAGCTAATCAGGAACATAAGTTTTAACCATTCGACGATAACGACGCCACTCATGAATATGATCAGAGATATCAGTGGCAGTAGTCTATTTAAAGTTGTTTAATAGTTCCGTTCCAGTTTCATATTGTATGGGTAACTGGAAGTGGCTTAAAAACGTGGTAGCTAACATTATAAAGTTATCAAAAGAAGCTCATGGTGACTCAATGTACCACTTCGCAGCCAGACCAGTAAGCGTTCTCTGGAAAAGATGTAGTCTAACTGAATCATCATTCAAGCAGTTTGATGAACACCATAAATGAAAATTCATGACATGGTTAGATGGGTCTTCTCCAGGGTTTCCAGTGAATTTTGGAATATCGGAAGGTAGTTTATGAGGAATTACCAGCCACCAAGGTGCATAAATAATTCAATCATTGGTGAGCTTATTTATATCTAGTAATTCAAGTGTTGCAATGAAAGGCAAATGTCTATTGAGGTCAGGTTGAGCATATCCAGGGTAACATGGGATTTCGTGGGCAATAGGCCTTTACATACCAACATAAGGCATCTGCTGCTGGTAACCTTGAAAAGGGTAAGTTTGTTAAGCAAATCTGGTGTAAGGTTGTTGTTGAGCACCAAGATACATTTGTTGTTGTCCAAACCCAGCATAGGCTTGTTGACCAGGACTTGGGAAAACCCAGCATAGACTTGTTGACCAAACCCAACATAGGCTTATTGACCAGGACCTGGGTAAACTTGTTGTTGACCAAACCCAACATATGCTTGTTGACCAAGTCTAGGATGAGGTTGTTATTGTTGGAATTGTTGTTGTTGATATTGGGAATGCCAAGGCTGTTGAAGTAACTGTTGTTGTTTTTGATACAACGGTTGTCGATTTAACAATTGTTGCCCACCAATGTAAGCTTGATCAGGTTGTGAATACACTAAACCAGTGTAAGTTACAGTCATACCAGTAAAAGGTAAACTGACCTGAGCTTGTTGGACTCTAGGTACAATTTGTTGTTGTAAAACTGCCTGAGAAGGTTGAATCTATAAACCTGAAACTTGGGGGTCTAAGGTTGAAGGACTAGCTTGCACAGGTTTAGATACAACAATCTGAGCTTGTGACTATGGTAAATCTGTAACAACAGGCATTATTGGTATGGATGAGATAGATTGCATAGGTTGTGATGGATACACAAGCCTAGGTTGAATGGGCATTGTTGGCTGCCATTGACAGACAGTCATTCCAGGCTGACCTAAAGATGACGGCATACCGACATATGGTTGCCCCCCAGAAAATGGAGGATAAGGAGATTGTGCATATTATTCTCCCTATGGCGGTAGTCCAGTGTAAAGCGGATACATAGGATGGTAACTAGATGAACCATATTGATATTAACTTGATGGGTCTAACTGTTCAGTATCTATTAATGAAGAACTAGATAAAATTCCAGTAGTGGACATTGGTGAAGACCAAGGGTTAGAAGCAACACCTGAGTGGGTTCCAGATAAATATTGGTAACCCGATGGGATGGACAGAACACCATACAAGTGCAACTTAGGCGTCATAGTAAAAATCGAAGAGGTTGCGACAGAGGATTCTGTCATAGCTGTAACAGATGGGACAATTTGAGATGTTGACTCTGCCATAGTCAATTGTCCAAATAGATTTCCTAACAAATCAACGGGTGTCTGAAAGTAATCAAAATCAAAAGGAGCAGTAAAATGAGGAGTATGTAGATACAGATAAAGTATAGTTCCAAAATGGAATGGAGTTCTGGATGTTTCTACCTCAAGTTCCTCTTCTATCGAAATCAAAACAGGTTGAAGGATTTCACTGTTAGGTCTGTAATAGATTTCCGGTATTTGTTCTTGAGGTAAAGAGGAAGTATCAACAGTTATGGATGTCTGAGGATGTACCAATCGATCTTGTTCCAGTATGTTAACAACTTATGATTGTTCAACGTCAAGATCCAAGTGTTCTGGTAGAAGAATAGGTTTAGGTTGGGCTTCTTGAACAAATTTTGGGTTAGAAGTAACTTCTGATTGAACAGTGATAGGTTCAGGATCTTGATAAGACAATCATTTCAATGGCAAGGTGGTTATAGAATAAACAAATTAGCAAATCATTCCATGATTCAATATTATAAGTTTGTAATTAATGACAATTGTAAGTCTGTTGCACCCCTCAAATACCGGGAAATCAAAAATTTGGGGGGAGGGTGACATTGCATTTCCTTCTTGTTAGATTTCTATGTTCTCGGAAATGATCTTGCTCTAGCTTACTTATACTTACTGAATTTGTTGTAAAGATGATATTTTTTCGAGTATCAAAAGCACTTCTCCTTTCCATTGCTAGTTATTATGTTATTTCATTATCACTTACCTTCATTTTTCCCCTTTAAAAAAACGAGTAATAATTATTAATTTCTTGACCTTTACAAACCGTTACGTTAAGAGTTTGTGCCAATTGTCTATTGTTATGACCAATCTTCTGTGGCTCCTTTCATGAAGAGGCTTTTCAGCGAGAGACTTAGTAATGTTAAGATATTTGTAGAAACCCCTTTTATTCATCCCTATCGATGTTTTAGAAGTCATTTCTAATATTTTGAGTTGGTCAAAGGATTCCAACCATTCCCACCAATCGCTCAAACTAAGCTGAAATGAATTATTCTTTTACATGTTCTTTTTAAATCATAAGCATCCCTCATCTCTATTCAATTTTGACAATGTTACCCTTAAGTATGCTCTAATAGCTTCCTTGGGTATACGAGTATGCCATATATTTTTCTTTACGTATTACCAAGTTTTAGTTCCTATCTATACTCTTATTATGTGTATATTCCCTTTTCTTCTAAGTATACAATTCGTCTCTCCTTGTGAGTATTTCTCTATGTTGCTATAGCTTTAATTCCTTTACAACCTTCTTCCCCTACATGAATTAGAGTATTCCTTCATTAGGATTTGCATATTATATTTTATTATTCATGATTCCTTCACTCACTCGTCCATCCAGAGTCTTGTTTATCAGCCAATGTAGGTGCAGTATTGTTTTCTTTAATATATCTGGTGTTTCAATGATAGTACCTTTAACCCCTTTCATACTTACCTCTGCCTTGACAAAATCCTTATGAATATCACTCATGAGTATTAATCTTATAAATAATGTATCTAAATAATCTCTATACATATTAACAAAATGGCTTGCAACTATTAATAGGAAATTATTATACAAATAATCCTAAACTTCTCAGCTGATTTCTCGTGCAACATCCCCAACTTCTATGCCAAACATGTCTATAGTATAGGAGACATTACTTAGTTACTCCTGTATATGCCTTCTGATTTTTCTAAGCATACACTTCCTCATTGTTGCAGACAATGAAATTCTCTCATTATCCAATTGTTGACAAGATATGATTAGCTTCATTATCGTCTATTATTAAATAAATCTTCCAAACTGATGTTTGTTCTCCTAGGCACTAAATAATTTAGTTTTGTCGATAAGGTGCCTCACTGTTTAAGTAAATTAGTATTGGATGACTTAACTCATGCAATGAAATTACTTCAATGTATTTTTGACAAGTTTTTTTTTCACTTCTTTGCCTTGGTTGTATAACATAGAAATTTTATTGGTTTATTATTATTCTTTGCCCGCTCTTAATTAGTGTTTTTTGTGCTTCTATTGGAAAAAAATTTAAACATAGTGGATGTGTACCAGGTTCCTTTCCTCACTACACCCAAATTTTCCAGATTTTATTAAAGTAAAGGAGCAAAGTGTGGTCCTAAAATTTTGGGTTTCCATTTTTCTGATTCTTCTTTCTGTAGAACATAGCATAGATTTTTTGTTATTAACCCTTAAATAGGCCTCAATGTTGAACCATTCAACTTTGATACCACTTGTAACACCTCCTAGTAACACTCCATAGAAAAATTGAAAGTAATATATTTTACATTACTTAGCAAAAAGTACGTTATCTATGGTCTATATTTATTTGTCCTTTAAAAAGGTAAATATAATTCTTGCATAAAAACGTTATTAACCCTTAGAGCTTATATTCCTCTCTTTCAGCTAACTAATCCAACACAGAATATATATCAATGCTATACATGCATTATGCATTTAATCATTACCCCCTGGCGTTGTTTATAACATTGTTACATGTTATCAACATTTATTTAATTTGTAGTTTGAAGTTATAGTGTATGGTGAATCCTCCTGATCTAATTCAACACCCTAAATTTCCCAGACTACCGAGTCATTGAGCATACTTTCCAAAATTTGAGGTGTGTTTATTTGTGAGGTTGACGTGTCAAAAATCTATCACATGCCCCAATCAAGGTTGTGATCGATGATGGGGAGCGTTGAGTTAGTTCTAGTAACTAACCCTACCCACTGCACTCCTTTGACATCGATTTTCACTCTCTCTTGCCTCTAGCGAAGCAATGCAACTTCAAGATGCAGTAATGAGAATTATTTCCAACACTGCTAGTTATATGCGATTTCATGGCATATGAACTTTGTTGTTTTCCCCCTTTTTTTAATTTTGGTATTCTCTTAACATCTTAGTGAAGACGAGAAATTTCCCAACCATAATTTATATTATTCATCTATTGGTGTTGTTATACAAATTTGTTTCTTCCATTGGCGATCCCATCTCCTTGTCAGGTTTATGGCTAATTTCTTTTAAACACATATGGAGGTTTGGAATCTCTTTCCATTTATCTGCACTTCTTTTAATCATTTTAAACTATGCCATAGCAAATAACATTTTCTTCAGGTAATTGTGACAGGTTCCTTCTCGCACATGAGTAATTTAAATTTGAATAATACCATCAATTTTGAAATGGGTTTTCCTCATGTTATGTGGAATTTTGCATCTACGGAATAATACAATTTCCCTAGGTGGGTAGCTACACCTAGAACAACAGATTTAAAGAGTTTAACCTTTTTCTATAGAAGATAAAAAAGACAAGGGACCTACTTGTTATCTTTCGCTTTCCCTTTGTCTCCTTTGTATGGCTTCCGTCGCTCCTTCTCGAACTTAATCCGCTCAACAAGTACCTGCAATCATAAACAATGGACAAAAACCAATCAAAGCAAGAGATCTATCTACTATAAGCAAATGAAATCGAAAGCATTTACACATATGATCATCATACACAAAGACAAGAATATGGGAAAAGGTGTAAACAACTTTATTAAGTAGAAGGAAGAGTTACAACCATGAAGTCTGATCTAATGTCACTCCTCCAACTTGGGTTCCAACCAATATCACATCAAAAGAACAGCACTCGAGTAGCATAACAATACTTGCTTACAATCTCAAACCTCACACTAACAGTATCTCCTTACAAATTCTCAAAGTTGAGCCCCTGATCACTTAGATGAGTGCTCAATTTATAGGAAAATGGAGGAGGTTTGGTAATAAATGAGGGTATTGAATGGCCTTCCAAACTTAGAGTTAGTTTCCATGGAGGAAGGGATGAGAGGATAGGAGGTTACTTAACTCATTCCCTATCCAATTTCGAGCTCATAGGAGATGATAGGTGTGGGAATCTTCTAGAATGCTCCAAAATATAAGAATATTGCCAGAACCCCATGTGGATTTCACTCAATCTCATCCATCACAAGTCAAAGTGGGCCTAAGTGCTATGAAATATACCCTGACATGGGTCTATCTGCACTAAAGTGCACTTACCCCTGACCAAGGCTGCGTTGGTCCCTCAAGGAGGCATTTCTGGAGGGTTTCATGCTAGGAAACTCTCAGGGAAGTACGCATTCAAATTGATGACTTGCCTAGGGCATGTAGCAACTAAATTAGGGTTTAATGAGCCCTAATAGTACTGATCTGAATGATGGGAGTGATTTTCCCAAATAGATTTGTAACAACTACCCTCTAAAGAATGAACTCAAAATGATAATGTCAAGTGATATGCGTTATGATGTGATGAGGAGGTTTCGAACCAGATGGTGACCTGCACCAATTACAACACATAATATCATGATATTTTGGATTTTTCATGAATTTCTAAGGGAAGGCATACCCATGCTCAACATATAAAATTTCATTACAAGTACATAGATAGTTTTCTATAGATATAGACCTGTGAGGGGATGACCATCAGTGTAAAGCCATCGTATGAATGATTTGGTACTTTACTCAAATCGCAGCCTGGATGGATGAAACTAGATCTGGGGTATTCTATCTCGTTCAATAGTTTGCTCAAGTACGAGTCTAACCATGTGAATATGTGATTTGAAGTCGAACATGGGAAGACACCATCTGATTACCAACCAACGATGTAAGTCATTAACAGACGTGAGAGAAATCATCGATAATGATAATGATCCTCAAGGTACTCCAATACATTCTACATGGTGTGAATGGATGTTTTGATGTCGAAAACCATACAAAGTCTTTTGGTCAAAGGCCAGTGATGTAAACCTATCGCTGGAAGCAAGAAACTTTCCATTGATGTATGCAAGCCCCAAGGTACTGAAAGGGTGTTTCTAAGACAACTTCTTGGATAATGTGCTGATGTCGACAAGAAGCGAATCATTGCATGAAGGCCTTAATGTATCCCAAATCAACGACATGAAATGAGTGTAATGATTTTTGGAGATGGAATGTGACTGACAACACAAGGTTCAGGAATGGCAGTCATGAAAATGAAGGTTTATGAGTATACCAAAGGATGAATTTTAACTAAGCGGATTTTCTTGAACATGTTTGCGACACTGAATGAATTGGCAGCATTGACCCAAAACCAAAGTAATGGATGGTATGATAGACCAAGGTATGATGACCATCAAGAAGTTAACCCAACCCATGTAGTCACAGTGATGAAGTGAAGGTGTCATGTTCAAGAGCAACCTTCTGCCATAAATTGGTTTACCCCTTTTCCAATTTTCCCCAGTCATTACTAACTAGTACCTCTTTATTTTTATCAAGCTTGAGGAGGATAACATATGCTTGTCGTATAATTTCACCCTTTGGGTGAGTCCATCACTATGTGATGTTTTAACAAGTCTAGCAAAGGTGAAATTCGGTCTTGTCATGATGGACAAGTTTATCGCTATTTGATGTTTTAATAAGTTTAATAACAATGATAACTCGATCATTTTCATGTTTAGAGAGTTTGAAAAGGGACAAAAAGAAAACTCCACAAGTTCTTTTTCATAGATTTGTCTCTCAAGTCTGAAAAAATGTAAAATAATACGAGAGAGAACCTATTGACCATGTTCGATCAACATATTCGTTTTTCATAAATAATCTATCTCAGTCCGGAAAATGGTTAAACTTATACTGAGTAGATGTCATTTCCAATCCATTAATGAAATGAAAAGGACAAGTGCTTGACAATCTTTTCATATTTTGAGAGTCTGAAAAGAGGTTAAAGAGGGTTCCAAGGGGGTTCCTTTTTTATGTTTAATAGAGTTCGAAAAAGAGATAAAAGTATGCTCTGTGGTCAAAGTACAATTCACAATCGTGCATGTCAAATTCTGTAAGTCAGCTGTAAATCTGTTCAAAGAACCATCAAACGGATCAAACATACCTATTTCATTGGTAAAAAATACATAAATACTAAAGTCTACTCGTTTAATGTCTTCTTAGGAGATGATAGGAAGGCTAGAATCATTGGTCGTGGAAAAGTGAAGTTGAAGTTGCAAGGTGGAAGGGTTAGAACCCTTCCGGGTGTTCTGCATATTCCTGCATTGGCCAGAAATCTGATTTCTGTAAGCAAGTTGGATGATGCGGGTGTAAAGACAGTGTTCGAGAAGGATACCTGCAAGATGGTTCAAGGAGCACTGGTATTGATGTGGGGAGTTCGGATTGGAACTCTGTACAAGCTGCAAGGTAGCACTGTTG
>APFE030730232.1:138870-191964 GCA_000404065.3 Pinus taeda
GTTTTGGGATCCAGTGGGAAATCTCTGTGTATATGTGTTTTATGTGTTATGCTCTCGCATTTTTATTTTTCCTATGATTTAGAATTCGTATGCAGGTAATTTTTGTACGGGGTTAAAACCTACAGAAAATACATAGTCTAACTGAATCATCATTCAAGGATTTTGATGAACACCATAAATGAAAAGTCATGACATCGTTGGATGGGTCTTCTCCAGGGTTTCCATTGAATTTCATAATATTGGAAGGTAATTTATGACGAATCAGCGGCCACCAAGGTGCATAAAGAATTAGATCATTGGTGAGCTTATTTAGATCTGGCAATTCAAGTGTTGCAACGAAAGGAAATTGTCTATTGAGGCCAGGTTGAGCATATCAAGGGTAAGATGGGATATCCTGGGTAATAGGCCTTTGCATACCATCATAAGGCATCTATTGCTGGTAACCTTGATAAGGTTAAGTTTGCTGGGCAAATCCAGTGTAAGGTTGTTGTTGAGCACCAGGATACATTTTTTGTTGTCCAAACCCAGCATAGGCTTGTTGACCAGGACATGAGTAAACTTATTGTTGACCAAAACCAACATAGGCTTGTTGACCAAGTCCAAGATGAGGTTGGTATTGCTGGAATTGTTGTTATTGATATTGGGGCTGCCAAGGCTGTTGAAGCAACTCTTGTTGTTGTTGATACAATGGTTGTTGATTTAACGGTTGTTACCCACCAATGCAAGATTGATCAGGTTGTGAATACACTAAGCCAATGTAAGTCTAAGTCAATCCAGTAAAAGGTAAATTGGCCTAAGGTTGTTGGAATCCACGCACAAGTGGTTGTTGTAGAACTGCTTGAGAAGGTTGAATCTGTAAAACTGAAACTTGGGGGTCTGAGGTTGAAGGACCAACTTGCATAGGTTGAGATACAACAATTTGAGATTGTGACTGTGCTAAAGTTGTAACAACAGGTGTTGTAGGTATGGATGAGACAGATTGCATCGGTTGTGATGGATACACAAGCCTAGGTTGAACAAGTATTGTTGGTTGCCATTGACAAATAGTCATTCCAGTCTGACCTAAAGACGACAACATACCAATATATGGTTTCCCCCAAGAAAATGGAGGATAAGGAGATTGTGCATATTGTTATCTGTATGGGGGTAGTCTAGTGTAAAGTGAATACATAGGATGGTAACCAAATGAACTAGCTTGATATTGACTTGATGGGTCTAGCTGTTCGTTATCCGTTAATGAAGATCCAGATAAAATTATAGTAGAGGACATTGGTAAAGACCAAGGGCTAGAAGCAACACCTGAGTGGGTTCTAGATAAAGATTGGTAACCCGATGGGATGGAGGGAACACCATACAAGTGTGACTTAGGTTTCATAGTAAACATCAAAGAGGTTGCGACAGAAGATTTTGTCGTAGTTGTAACAGATGGTACAGCCTGAGATGTTGACACTGCCATAATCAAATGTCTAAATAATTTCCTAATGAATCAATGAGTGTCTGAAAATAATCAAGATCAAGAGCAGTAAAATGAGGAGTATGAGGGTACATATAAATTTTAGTTCCAAAACGGAATGGAGTTCTAGGTGTTTCTACCTCAGGTTCCTCTTCTATCGAAATCAAACTAGGTGGAAGGATTTCACCGTCAGGTCCGTAATAGATTTCCAGTATTTGTTCCTAAGGTAAAGAGGAAGTCTCAACAGTTACGGATGTCTGAGGATGTACCAATCAATCTTCTTTCAGTATGTTAACAACTTCTGATTGTTCAACCTTAAGTTCCAAGTGTTCTGGTAAAAGAACATATTCAAGTTGGGCTTCTTGAACAACTTCTAGTTCAGAAGTAACTTCTAATTGAACAATGATAGGTTCAGGATCTTGATAAGACTTAGTCCTTTCAATGGCGAGGTGGTTATAAAATAAACAAATTAGCAAATCATTCCATGATTCAATATTACAGGTTTGTAATTCACGACAATTTTAAGTCTGTTGTGCCCCTCAAATACCAGAAAATCAAAATTTGGTGGGGGGGGGTGACATTGCATTTCCAATTGTTAGATTTCTATATTCTAAAAGATGATCTTAATCTAGCTTACTTATACTTACTGAATTTGTTGTAAAGTTGATATTTTTCTAAGTATCAGAAGCACTGCTCCTTTCCATTGCTAGTTCTTATGTTAGTTCATTGTCACTTACCTTCATTTTTTCCCTTTAAAAAAAAAAGTAATAGTTATTAATTACTTAACCTTTGCAAACCATTATGGTAAGGGTTTGTGCCAATTGTCTATTGTTATGACCAATCTTTTGTGGTTCCTTTTATGAAGATGATTTTTAGCGAGAGAGATTAGTAATGTTAAGATATTTGTTGCAACCCCTTTTATTCATCCCTATTGATGTTTTCCAGGTCATTCCTAATGTTTAAGTTGGTGAAAGGATTCCAACCATTCCCACCAATCGCTCAAACTAAGCTCAAATGAACCATTCTTTTACATTTTTTTTTTAATCATAAGCATCCCTCATCTCTATTCAATTTTGACAATCTTACCCTTAAGTATTCTCTGGTAGCTTCCTTATGTATACTAGTATGCCATATATTTTTCTTTACGTATTACCAGGATTTAGTTTCTATCTATACTTTTATTATGTGTATATTCCCTTTTCTTGTAAGTATACAATTTGTCTCTCTTTGTGAGTATTTCTCTACATTGCTATAGCTTTCATTCCTTTACAACTTTCTTCCCCTACATGAATAAGAGTATTCCTTCATTAGGATTTGCATATTTTATTTTATTATTCATGATTCCTTCACTCACTCTTCCGTCGAAGGTCTTCTTTATCAGCCAGTATAGGTGCAATATTGTTTTTTTTAATATATATGGTGTTTCAATGATAGTAACTTTAACCCCTTTCATTCTTATCTTTGCCTTGACAAAATCCTTACAAATATCACTCATGAGTATCAATCTTATAAATTATGTATCTAAATAATCTTTGTACATATTAACAAAAGGACTTGCAACTATTAATAGGAAATTATTATACAGATAATCCTAAAATTCTCAGTTGATTTCTCATGCAACATCCCCACCTTCTATGCCAAACATGTCTATAGTATAGGAGACGTTACTTAGCTACTCCTGTATATACCTTCTGATTTTGTCTAGGCATACACTTCCTCATTGTTGCAAACAATGAACTTCTCTCATTGTTCAATCATTGACAAGATATGTTAGATTCATTATTGTTGTTTAATAAATAAATCTTCTAAACTGATGTTTGTTCTCCTAGGCACTAAATATTTTAGTTTTGTAGATAAAGTGTCTCACTGTTAAGTAAATTAGTATTGGATGACTTAACTCATGCAATGAAATTACTTCAATGTATTTTTGACAAGGTTTTTTTTTCACTTCTTCACCTTGACTGTATAACATAGAAATTTTATTGGTTTATTATTATTCTTCGCCCGCTCTTAATTAGTGTTTTTTTTCTTCTTCTGGAAACAAATTTAAACATAGTGGATGTGCACCGGGTTCCTCACCTCACTGCACCAACATTTTCCAGATTTTATTTAAGTAAAGGAGCAGAGTGTGGTCCTAAAATTTGGGTTTCCTTTTTTCTTATTCTTCTTTCTATATAACATAACATATATTTTTTGTTATTAACACTTAAACAGGCCTCAATGTTGAACCATTCAACTTTGATACCACTTGTAACACCTCCTAGTAACACTCCATAAAAGAAAATCTAAAGTAATATCTTTTACATTACCTAGCAAAAAGTACGTTATCCATGGTCTATATTTTATTTGTCCTTTAAAAAAGTTAATTTAATTCCTACATAAAAACTTTATTAACCCTTTAGAGCTTATATTCTTCTCTTTCGTCTAACTAATCCACCACAGAATATATATCAATGTTATACACGCATTATGCATTTAATAATTACTCCCTGGCATCATTTATAACATTGTTACAAGTTATCAATATTTATTCAATTTGTAGTTTGAAGTTACAGTGTATGGTGACTTCGTCTGATCTAATTGAATACCCTAAATTTCCCAGACTACAAGTCATTGAGCATACTTTCCAAAATTTGAGGTGTGTTTATTTGTGAGGTTGACGTGTCAAAAATAATCACATGCCCCAATTAGGGTTGTGATCGATGATGGGGAGTGTTAAGTTAGTTCTGATAACTAACCCTACCCACCACAGTCCTTTGACATCCATTCTCACTCTCTCTGCCTCTAGCGAATCAATGCAACTTCAAGATGTAGTAATGAGAATTATTTCCAATGCTACTAGTTATATGGGATTTCATGGCATATCAACTTCGTTTTTTTCAATAGGATTTTGTCTCTGGTACGAATTCCCCCTTTTTTTAATTTTGGTATTCTCTTAACATCTTTCTGAAGACAAGAAATTTCCCAACCATAGTTTATATTAAACATCTATTGGTGTTGTTATACAAATTTGTTTCTTCCATTGGCGATCCCATCTCCTTGTGAGGCTTATGGCTAATTTCTTTCAAACACATATGGAGGTTTGGAATCTTTTTCCATTTATCTACACTTATTTTAATAATTTTAAACTATGTCATAGCGAATAACATTTTCTTCATGTAATTGTTATAGGTTCCTTCTCGCACATGAGTAATATTGTTGATTTATCTTCCTTGAAAGACTTCTAAGTTCCCTAATTCAGGGTTTTTCCAGTTTTAAATTTAAATTTGCAACAATACCATCAATTTTGAAATGGGTTTTCCTCATGTTATGTGGAATTTTACATCTACAGATAAATACAATTTCCCTATGTGGGTAGCTACACCTAGAACAACAGATTTAAAGAGTTAACCTTTTTCTATAGAAGATAAATAAGACAAGGGACCTACTTTTTATCTTTCGCTTTCCCTTTGTCTCCTTTGTATGGCTCTCGTTGCTCCTTCTCAAACTTAATCCGCTCGACAAGTACCTGCAATCATAAACAGAGGACAAAACCAATCAAAGAAAGATATATATCTACTATCAGAAAATGGAATCGAAAGCACTTACACATATAATCATTATCATCTAGACAAAATGACAAGAAATGTTTGATCAAGCCAAAGAAGAAATAAAGAAGGAACCTATACTTTTTAAAAATATTTCAATATAGGAATTCAATAAACTAAACCTTATATTTTCACTCATAAAGATGTATAATTCTTATTCTTCTTAAAAAATTTCAACGTGTGACTTAAATAAATTATTTAAATTATGTTTGTCCACATGGGGTAGCTCAAGTGGCAATGGCCGTGGAAATGAAGTCTCACCGAACCGGAAGTCTTGGGTTCAAATCTTGGGCTACTCTTCCCCTGTAGTGGGTTATGCAATGGACATGTAAATCAGAGAGTCCTACCAAAGCTTACAAAAAAAAAAATATTTAAATATATGTTCACTAATTTATTTGAATATAAACTTCATATATCTATGTATATATAGGGAAAGCTTTAAAAATTTATTTTAATGTTAACCACCATAAAATATTTCAATACTCAAACATAAGAAATAACATAAAGTAAAAAAAAATTGGGATATATGTAATTTATTTAATTCTTAATACGAAATTAATATGTGACATTTAAATAATAATAATAATAATGGTGATACATAGCATCATTAATATGCATAATTAAGTAATATAGCATGTATTTAAAAACTATATTAATATTAAAAAAAAATAATGTCATTGTATTCATAAATAAATAGTTCAATTCACAGTGTTTAAATAAATAATTTTAAATGTCTTATAATATATATATATATATATATATATATATAATAAATATATATATATATATATAAGCAATTGAAAAAAAAATATTATGGTTAAAACATTTTAAGTAGTCTTATTATTCTACGTTTGAGCTATTTTTGAGATACTACCAATTTTATCTTAAATTCAATAAAAATTTGTTGAAATTGCAAGTTCAAATTGTGTAGTCTATACAACTCAAGTTTTCAATGATATTTTCAAGGGATTTAATACATTTATGTATTCAAAAATGTAGATGAGCCCACTCTTGGGTTGTCCTCATGAATATACTCTCTCTAAACCTTCAGGGGCTCAGGGATGCCTCGAAAAAACTATCCCCCCGTCATCTCATTGTCTCTTTTAAACCCTTTATTATTATCATTCAAGAATCCATGTCCTTGGTGGATAGAGTCAAGCCTTATTTTTTGTCCATCTCTCCATATTGGCATCTTGCGGTTGTCGAATCATGTGGTTTATTTGGGACCCTGGTGGCTTTATGGGACCCTCGATGGGTGAAATTAAAAGAATTTAAATTTTTTGTAGGCATCATGTGATCCAGGTGGATATTGGTGGATACCCACCTATTCCACCTAGCCCCCACCATTGTTTCTTTCAGTTTCCTTAATTATGGCACAACTTACTATTTTTTGCAGTTTTTCGGTTCCTAAACTTGTAAAGTCATTTTGAGGACCTAAATGTCATTTTTTTGGAAAACAGAGAGGCCAGAATAATGCATGATCAATTCGAAAATATTTTTATGGCCTCATATTGATGATCTTTGAAATGAGGTATTATAATAGCCAAACGAAGATCATATGCCAAAGTTACAACCTTAGGAAGTTGACATTCCAACTAACCCCAACAGGGCTCACAATATTTTGGTGTTTCATCTCCTAGGGTTAGGTTTTTGGATGTTTAGGGTTCCCGTCATTTCTTAATGATAAAAAGATCTTCGAGCCTCATTGTAACACAATTAAGAAGGCATATAGCCACCACATATCTTCTCAAAGATAAGCTACCATCACCTAAGCTAGTTTATTTCCATTCTACATGTAACAATTTTTAGTAATTTGTTATTAATGATTGAAGTTTTGTTTTCACCATATCTCTATGTTTTTCTTTCATATTTGTATTTCATTTAATTCTTTCATAAATTTAGGTCAGTGGTATCAAAGCGGTCTACTCTCTCTATTTTTCTGCGCATGTCCCCAACAAGGTCAGGGTATAAGGAGTTAGGGCTCGAGTTGGTTGAACATTTGCAATACTAGCCTCATGTTTGTACTGAAATTGTTCTTATGAACATAATGACCCAAGGACACATTCACTAAGGACTGTGGAGTCCTCGAACTCTAGGCATTTTAGTCTGACCACCTACACACCATAAGGGGTATCCCTGACTATATTTGTATAATTTTCAGAAAGAAAATAGAATAAGGTCAGATAGTAATTAGACAAGGTGTTGTAGTAATATTATTGTATTGACAGAAGACATTTCAACCACTATCACTCGATGAATAATATAATTCATGATAAACTTAAAACATTTGAGATAAAGGAAAAGTAAAGTAAAACAAGATAAAGAAATGTATCACACAAAGCATAGCAAAAATAGACACTTGAGATAATAAGCGCACTCAATGATAATTGTAAGAAAATTACAGCATGTGGAAGTATTCTTTAATTATCAAATCGATTCTTCGATGACGGATGAATCCAATAGTAAATATCAGAGCCCTAAAATTATGATTATAAATGAGATAATATAATGATTTCAAAGTTTTACTAATATCCCATATAATGAAATATCATGAACACTACAAACAAAGAAAACATAAAAGTTGAGAATGTGTTAGGCAAAGTCTGTTATTAGTTCTAGAGGTAAGCTCCTTGAACTATTCTTCAATTAAGTACCTGATATTACAATCACTCAATTCGACAATATGAATATCAGACTGTGAAAAGACTGAATAAATAAAGAAATACCAAACACGAAACAAGTCTTGTATTCAACATTTTAACTGCTATGAACAAATGCATACAGAAAATAAATTTGTTAAACTTTTTAAGTCATTTCATTCAAATGGTGAAGGTTTTTGTATCACGTACAATCATATTTGTAAAAAAAATTGCTCTTCTATCAACAACACCCCCATTACAGGAAACATGGCTTTAAATAATAACATCATAAGTATTTGTTTTGGAAATAATTGTCTCATACTTAATTAAATGTCAGAAGTAAAATTAAAAAACATAAAGCTTTAAATAAAATAATTAAAACATTATGATTGCCTTTGTGGCTTAGGACCCTTATTTTTCTTCGACGTGTCAGCAAGGGAGGAGCTTTGAGATTCATGCATTTTGACTACATGTGTTTAAGTTGTGATAATAGGTATCTCACTGCAATCCTCTAGTTGATCTGCACCGATTTCATCGGTTGAACAAGTTGAACCACTTGAGTGGATAAAGAAAATTTCTCGAGAATAAGCTTCTATTTTATATGCTTTTTTACCTTAGTAATCTGGTCCCATTCCGCCACTAAATAGCCAAGGCACATTTTTATACTTATTTATCACTACAATCAAATGAGATTTGATCTAATAGCGTGCCATGAGAAGATTATGTATTAACTTATTGAATTCAGCTAGGATGGTGAAATATATACAGAGGGCGTTCACCACCATAGATGGCAAAACAGATTCCTCCCCCTGTATGGATAAAAAACCAAGGTCTTGCTCTATATTCTTCAACTTATCATAAAATTCTTCATTGGATATCAATGAGTTCTATTTTCCCTAGAAGGATGGGATGCCAAATCTACCCAAAATAATTCCAGTTGACCCTAAAATCCTCAATATCCTTAGAAGCTTTGTTGAACTCTTCCCACATGAGTTGAATCACATTACGTTTTTCTTTCATCATACAAAGGGAGAATACACATTCATCCCTCAGAGGTAAAGTTATCTTTGTGAGAGTTTCATCTTCTAGAGTATTAATAAAATCGATGAGTGGATCAATGTCTTTCAGTGTTTCTTCCACACTGAAGTCATACTTTTGGCCTCTAAATTAGCACTTTTAATTATTTCCTTTTCACAACCAGAGAGGATCTGCATATATTCTCTTACCGTGAATATTTTTTGTTTAATCTCCCTCTAGATATCCTATTTTTCCTATATTATAACCTTCTTTCATGTGGTGGTAACTCTAATCACTTCCCATAAGGTTTTGACTTCGCCTTGCTTTTATTTAAGTGTATTCTCGATTTTCTCAATCATATCATTCTTCTGCGTTATTAAATTTTCCTCCCTTCTCTCATCTCTTTTATTCTCTAGTCTAGTCTCTTCAAGTTCTTGTTCCAACTGAGATATTTTTATGCACAAGAGCATTGATTCCTCGACTTCTGACACTTGGGAGGTGGCAAGGGCTTGATAAGCTATAGTTTTATAGTCTGCAATAGTTTTAAGAAGTTGTTCTTCTCTAGCATGAGACTCCTCCTTTAATACTCCATCTACATCCATCTATCTAAATTCTTTTTTGAATTCTTCTTCCTTAATTCAGGTGGAATTTTTTCGTCTCTTGGAGTTGAGCCTCAACTTCTTCTCTCCTTTGAAAATAATGTATTAAAATGTGCATGTCATAGTCCAATATCTTCATAATGGCCTGTAGGCCTTTGATCTCTTTTTCCTTTTCCTCCAGTAACTTATTGGCCTAATGTCCTTGGGATGGCCATATCAACGAATCACAGTGTCCTCCAATTCTTTGATTCGATTAGCTCTGGTTCTCAGATCCACCCATGCAATGTGTAATTGGTCATATTTTTTTTCAAGCATCACCTGCATCTTTTTGTTTCCTGTTGTTGAATGGAGCAATCATCCTGTGACGATTTCTCCAGATTTTTGATGCAAGTTGATTACATCCATGTCTAACACTTTTCCAAAATTAATGGCCAAGGAGGTCGTACAAGAACCTACCATCTATTGATTCTCTCCCAATTTCGGTTGAACTATTGTGAGGTTAAAGGTGTTAGTATCCAAATTGATAGAAGAAATAAATTTGGGTCCAACTGTGGAGACCAAGTCCTTTAGTATTGCTTCTTCTATCAACTGAGACTGCTCAAGTAACAGGGCTAACTCTGTGCCCATTGTCAACATTGATTTCCCTTCTACAAAACTATGCTTGATATCTAGGGCCTTTGTCTCAAAATCCTTTGGCCTAGTATCTTCAATAAATCATTACATGTCCTTATCTAATTGTTCTACTACGTGTTCAAACAACTTTGTATCAACATCACCTTCTTTCACTTTCACCCAACATAATTCCTTTTTTGGGTCTACGACCTTGGATTTTCTCTTTGATCTTGAAACAAGTGAGGTGGGTGTTGACAATTCAGTGCTTGTCTCATTAACTTGTGTTTCATTGGCCATTGGAGCTTGGTGGTCTATTCTCTCATTTTCCATAGGTATTTGCATCACTAATTGTTCATGATCATCCAATGGAAAAAGGGTGCTTGCAGCTTCTCTATTTTTGGCTTGCTTTCATGCATGTAAAGTGATAACCCTGGCTTCTTTTTCAGTCCTGAAATAATTTCTAAGGGATCATATTGTCAGCATTTATCCTGCAATAGTCCAAATGAAATCATTTCCCTTTCCATGGCATCTATGGCATTTTTTTCTTAGCAATTAAAGGTGAAATAGAATAAGGATAACTAAAAGTGCTCCCTTTTTATTAGAAACAAAATGCAATTCATTCACAACTATTTTCTACTTGAGTACTTCATAAGAAAAAGGTAATGGTGAGATATATTTCCATAATTGGAAAGGATGTTTTTTTAAATCATAGAGACAAATTAAAGAGAAATCAGGGTACACGAACTAGCTTCCTATAATTTCTTCCTCATCGAGTCTGAGGATTCTCCTTTCTTCCTCTGAAATCATGTTTATGGTTTCTTCAGTGAGTTTAAATTTCAAGTGGAATGAAAATAAATCTACATACTAAGTATATGAGTTATAAAGGCGCTCTGGATATGTCACATCGGTTCATCTGAAAACCCCCTTATCTTTACCATTCTCATCTTTAATATTAAGGAGAAGTTTAGTAGATAGGAAATAGGAAGGATAATTAAATAAAATCAATTGGATCAAGTATGTACAATGATAACACAAGTTGAATGGGATGGCAGTAGATAGGTCGAGTGTAATAGCTTACACTAGGTATTTTAAAAAAAAATATTACCTACTATTTCGAATTCAAAGTAATAATTCGAATAGCTAGGAAGATATACTCATCTATTTTCAAATCATTTTCCATCTTGAAAATAATAATGAAAGAGACATCAGATTTTGGTAAAAAGGTTTTAACAAATTGGTAGACACAGGGAACTGTAATTTTAGCTTGGGATTAAGGCTTTGGAGTAGACTTCTAAAAAATTCCATTTTATTCTCTTTGGCCCAAGTATAAGTTCTTATTCCAACCCCTTATCTGTTATGTCAATTCCTAAGACAAATTTTTCAAGCATTCTAAAAACCACTTCTTCATCAAACTTGAGAAAAACCTTGCGGTCTGAAGGAGAAATGATAGCTTGTTGCTCAGGTTCAAAATACTTGGCAAGAAATAGGATGATGTCTGGGTCAAAATGGATAGGGGCTAGCGTAGTGGTCAAAACTCCAGATTTTAAAAGACACAAGTCTTCTTCCGATATATTTGGAGAGGAATTTAAAGTTCTTTTAAGGGTGAGAATATCTATTAAATAAGTTATGCTATCCCTGACACCAGTTAATTTGTTAATTAGGACCTCCTTAGATGAAATTTTGAGATATTTTCACTTTTCAAAAGCTAAATTGACAGTGACTAAAATACAAAGCAGCAGAGAAGAACTTACCTAGTTAGCAGCAATAGTGCTTCAGCCTCAAGCCTGTGCACATAAGATAGCTCTCACTACTCATAGGTTTCTGAGTGACATGCAAGGGGAAAAGGAAAAACATGAGCGAACGGTAAAATTTGGTGGAATTAAGATTTAATTAGGCTAGAAGGTTAATTAATGTAACATGACAACTATTGCGGGGTAGTTGGTAGGCTCGGGGATCGAGCAAAGGGTCTCGTCCATCAAGCAGGGTGAATGGATTAATCATTGTGCAGTAGTAGTCCAACAACTGTTGATGATGTGCGGTATGGATGGTGGGGATTTCATCAAGTCTGACATAAGTGTTATCATTCGCGCATGTTTGGATCCGACGTAAACCAAAAGTCATCACATAAGTCTCAAATGGATGGAAGAGATACATTGGGTGGAGACTTAAGGTTTAACCCTTGCACATCTCCATAAGTGATAAAGTGATTCGGCATGTTGATCGTATATTAGACTATTTGATCATCGAGAATTTGGTAAAAGCTTATGCTCATTAAGGTTGGTGAGGGAATTAAAATTTACCCTAGTTTCAACTTGATGGGTTATTGTACATCCTTAATTTCGAAAATGCACATGATCAAGCTTAAAATAGATGAAATCAATATCACTCCCTCTGATTAAGTAAATATTTAGAAGCGTGTTTATAGACTTTATAGTTATTATTTAGAGAAGTTTACAAGGGGGGTGAATTTTGTTGATAACACCTCCCATGGTGGAATAAGAAAAAGATGAGGGAGCAGAAGATCCTTTCAAAATATTGCTTAATGAATCCCTCGAGTGACAAAGGAATGCAATGATGGAAAAATTTTCCCAAATCCTTCGGAAAATGTCCACTAGCGACGCATATTCAGGAGGCGCCACACCCTTCAAGGTATAAGTAAACATTGCTATCCCTATTATTCAAGGGTTAAGTAGATGCAGATGTTGTAGATAAATGTTGAATATGTTGGAAGGTTACTTTTCGATCCATATTTTCTCTGATAGGGAAAATATTTCTTTTGCACTGCTTAAGGTTGCTCCCCATGTTAAGGACTGGTGGAATATTACTTTGAGAAAACAGACAAGGAACCCTCTCTATTTATAGCCACCCCCTCTTGTAACTTTTTTCTGCGATGTTGTCAAGGAACAGTATTACCCCATGGGGAGCTATCAAGACAAGTACATATAGTGGATGACACTATGACAACAAAGGGACCAAGATTTGCATGAGATCACAAATAATTTTCATACTCTATGCACAAAATTGGGTATCAAAGACTCTGAGCGACTTATGGTGCTCAAGTACCACAGCTATATGCACAAATACATATAGGAAGAACCGAAGTTCCTAGACATATCCTCGCTTGGTGCAACATATTGATTGGTTGCCAAGATTGAACAAAAATTTACGACTTTGGATCTACGAATCAGAATCAAGGCAAGAGTGCCCCCAAACCGCATAGAAAATGACAAAGCTAAGGTAGGGTGTGTTGGGTGCAGGTTTTGTACATATTTTAGACACCTTTTTCCCCCCATCCTTGACCATTTCACCTCTAAACCTGTGGACTTTATATCTGAATCACCTTTTTCCCAATTATAAGAATCCATTTTTGTTATGACATATTATTTTGCCATTTTTGTTCAATCTGAATGAGGTGATATATTTTTTATGGCTAACCAAGGAAAATATGGAAAAAAAATTGTCTTTGTTTCTTTCAAGTTGTGCTCCAAAGCCCACGGCCAAAGGATGAACAACAGTGTGATAATTCACAAAGGGGTTTTGCATACTTGTTGTTTCAGACTATTGTCATTACACCTTGAATTGTTTTTACACCACGGGATGTTGACTACATCACAACTGTCTAGGACTATGGGTACTATTCCACAGGATAGCTGTCGTAAAGATTGTATTATCTATGGGTGACTAAGGAATCAAGGCAGTTGTGATTTTGAGAAATGATGTAACAACAATAGGCCTTGTATTTAGAATCTATTGTAACAATTTCTATTCTCTCTCAATATTGATCAGCATGAGAATCGTAAGATTCTCATGATTGATCTGTTTCTTGTTTGGGCATGCAAATCTTATAAAGGGGACTCAGTTCCATGTAAACGGGGATAGTATCATCATTTTTCTTCTGTAATTCATAACAATTTTAATACAAAGAATAACATTATTGATGTTTTTACAGACATGGTGTCGGAACTTTAACTAATTCCAATTTCATCCCTGCGCCCTACTAGGGAGGAAGGGCCTTCCTCTTTAGCAGGGATTGTAGCAACATCAGTATCATAGTGATAGATTAATCATTGTTCCTTTCAGTAAGTGTGAAGTTATTTCTGTCGCCGTGTAATTTGCAGAATGGGTTTATTTTTGTTCCCAGATTTTTTATAGCTGCCACATAGGATTGATTTGAGCATAATATTCAATCAGCCAGATTAATTAGTGGTATGGTGTGTGGCACACCTTTTCCTTGGTAACATGAAGTGTGGTTTCATTTTTGTAGAACATTTTTTTTATTTATGCATGAGTGTTACTTTCTACAATTAAATTCAGTGACATTCGTTTTTGTCTTTTATTTTTACTCTTGGCTGAAGTGTATTAGCACAAAGAGTGCATATTCCTTTGAAACAAACAAACCTAACTTGGGTTGAAAATTAATGGTTGTGATTCAGTCAAATTGGAAGTGATTAAATCAACTCAACATTTTGGCATCATTGTTGGGGATGGCAGTTTACGATGCAATCAGCCAAGTGTGTTTTGTTAATAAAGTGTTTCTAGTGTACACGTGTTGGGCGGTAGGATGATAGGTAAGGACCTGCAGATTGCTCTAATATACCTAGGCGGGCTCACCACTATGGTCGCTAGGACACTTAGGATGTGTGAATTCCTTGCTTCTTTAGATGTGTTCTTAGCTTTACAGGTTTTGGGTGGTAATACGAGAGGTAAGAACCTGCACATTGCTCAAATATACTTGAGTGGGGTCACCATTGTATAAGATGAGATACTTAGGGCATGAATAAATACGCATAGGGTCCATGTGTAAAGTGTAGGAATAATAGAAATCCAAAAGTACAACCACTCTAATAAATTATAGGAAAAATGAGTCATAAAAGAAATAAGAAGAGCACAAATTTGGGGAGGAAAACATTTATTCATGAGCTGATCTCAAAAGCAGAAGAAGAACAGTCAATTTCTCAGAGGGACGAAAGGAAAATAGGGCCAAAAAAATTTGTTACTCCCATAATAAGAATAGAAGCATCAAGTTCCTTTGTCTCTAGACCATCTCATCCTAAAACTAGTGTAACAACTCCTAAAACTAAGTATACAAATAAGGAGCAATAATGGAAGGCTAGTCATCAAGACCTTAAGGTTGAGGGTCAAGGGGAAACTAGTGGAGAACACTAGGAACTTGAGATGTAAAATAATTCATTGAATTATCAATATCCAGATTTGGGTAGCGCAATGAAAGAGCTAGCCTCGAAGCAGCCTAAGCTATCAATGAACAAATCTTCACCCAAAAGACAGTCACCAAATTGTCTAAAGAAGACCCGTCACAACAAGGATCGGGACGATCAACAATGGGGGAAAACAATAACAACAACACTAAAACATATTGCATAATTACCGCCTTTGAGTTTCCAATAGGTGATATCATAGGTGAGGCTCCCATGAAAAAAATTCCTTTGTCATCTCTCCCATCTTTTCAAGGAATGACTGTAGAAGACCCTAGCACCTTGTTTGAATTTGATGTCTTGTGTAGGAGCTATGATTATATTTCAGATGCTCAGAAGCTGAAATTATCCCTGCTACTCTAAAAGGAGCAACATTGAGATGGTTCATGGGATTAGGTTTTACTACCATACATTCCTATCTAAGTATCAAGATTATTGCAGAATCAGGGATTTGAGGGAAGAAATATTTAGGATGAAACAAAAGGAGGAAGAAATCTTGGAGGAATATGTGTAGTGATTCCATTACAATTTACGGAGATCTAAACACAGTGACTTATATCAAGAAATCTTGAAGACCATACTCATAAGGAGAATGAGAGATCACTGCCTTGATACCATGAATCTACTAGGGAAGGGGGGCATATCTTAGGAAGAGATAATAAATCTTTGTTTGAGATGCTCTATAGGATTGTTGAAGGGGAGAAGCATGGTTTGAGATGCCTCTACATGGATACAGAAATCTGCAAACGGTGGTGTGACCAAGGCGGAAATCAGAATTTTTTTGAGAATCTTAAAACTGATCTTCTTAGTACCATGTTTGCTTAAATAATGATGGCACAAGTGAAGAAAGCACAGGACGAGGCTGATGTAGATTTAGCCATGTTCTGCCCAATATGCAAAGACAAGCATTCCCAGAAGGAATTTAGGGTAAAAAACATCGACCTATGCAACATTTGTGATCTAGAGCATTCCATAGGTCATTTCCTGGAGCTTCCCAGTTTGAAAGTCGTGCTTAAGGAATCAAGCGAGGAGGTTCAGTCTTCCTACTTCATTAGATCCAGGAAACCATGGAAACCATGACCCCCAGGTATTCCTCAAGACTTCTCTTCTTTCAATCGATGGAATACCATATATAATGTTCAGCGATTTCCATGGCAATACTCTACCCCTCCTCTAGCACAATATCCTTCTCCTTGGAACCAGTGGTCTCCCTCATCACCTTTCTAATGCCCTCCATCGCAACCATATCCTTGGAATCAAAATTGGAAAATAAATTTCCTAGGTCCAGTCCCCCCTGTAATACTAGTACAACAGTAGTTATAGCTACCACCTCTTCAAACACCTATTTCTACACCTTCTATATGACCCCAATTATGTGTGCAACCTAACCCTAACCCGAACAATGAGGTGGCCTAGAAAATTGAACCGTCGACTACCTTTCAAACTTATTGTATCACTCCTATCGGGTATAACGAAATCCATCTTCAGTCAATGAAAGTGGTTAACACAAACCTCTACCCTGTGATAACCAAAGAAGAATGTGAGTCACCCGGGGGGGTCCTGTAGATTTTGAAGTTGTTGTCACACATGTAACAATTGATTCAGAAAGGACTGTTGCATCTGTAATAGCCAGTTCGAGTAAAGATGATACCCCTGTAACAGCTGATTTGAATATAACAACTAAAGACCTTCCATATCCTCGAAGGCTAGCAAAAACTGGTATGACTTCACACATGGAATCAGATTTCCTTTGGGAGTTGAGAAACTTACACATACAAATTCCTCTACTCTACTATAGGCTATCGGAGATGTGCTTATTTATGCAAAAACAGTAAGGGACATGTGTGTTGAAAAACCTGGAAGGAAGCCTAAGGACACTGCTACTATTCATGTGATGGGAAATTTTTCTAAGTTGATGATTGATTGATCAGCCCCTTTTAACCAAATACAATGATCAAGGGAATAAAAGCCCATTACCAATATATTGATTGATTTAGGGGCAACCATTAATGTAATGACGAAAGAGTGCTTCATCACCTTAGGGTTACATGGACTAAGACACACACCTACGGTGTCAGAATTAGAAGATAGGTCTTGTGTCAAACCTGAGGGGATGTAGTGATTATAGTAGATTCTTGGCGATATCCTGTTGACTTCCTTATTTTACAAACTAAACCAAACCTAGGGGGAATCCTTTAATCTTAGGAAGGTCATGGCTAGTCACTGCAGATGCATTCATAGGATGCAGGTCTGGGTCTATCATGATTTCTGATGGCCAGGCCACCAAGAATCTTAGCCTTCATCCTCAAGAAAAACCAGATACGGATTCAGAAAACCCCTTGTGGGATGAATTTGAACCCGAGTCAGATCACTCACAACCACTTCTCACCCTCGGGAAGGCACAATAATTTAAGAATGAAACAAAAGATGATATCATAAGTGGTTTTATTAGTAATTCACTTTTTATTACTTCCATTGAAGGCTCAGGGGAGGAGTATGTTGTAGAAGATTTGAGCCTTGAACAGATGAAGACCACTCCAAGTATTAACAACATTCCTATTGAAGTAGAACCAGGAAAATATCTTAATGTCAATCCAAACTTAACTGCTAAGCATAACATATTGTTGTTACCGCTGTAGGGGGTCAGTTTGCAGCAAGAGCCACAACTCATCAAATTTGAAGGTTTGGGTACTACTAGCCTACCATGTTTTCTGATGTTCATAAATTTGTTGGGGCCTGCCTAAATGCCAAACCTTTGTTGGAAGACAAACAATCCTTGCATTACCCTTTAAGCTAGTCCAAGTAGGAGCTCCTTTACAACAATGGGGTCTTTACTTCATAGGATAAATAAACCCCCCCTCTAGTGGATTATATAGATATGAAGGGTATCCATCCCAGCCTGTGCACTCACTACATCTATTTGAAGGATGGTTGCAATCCAGTGAGACAATTGAAACAATGCATGAACCTTGCATTAAAGGAGGTAGTAAAAGAATAATTGCATAAACTCCTTAATGCCAACTTCATTTATCCCATTTCTGATAGTTAATGGGTATCTCCACTTGTCATTGTCCCAGAAAAGAATTGAAAGTAGAGGGTCTGTATGGATTATAGAGCACTGAACAAAGCCACTCAAAAGGACCTTTTCCCCTTGCCATTTATAGACTAGGTCCTTGATACCCTGTCCGGAAAGAAAAAATTCTCATTCTTAGATGGGTTTAGTGGGTAAAACCAAATATAGATTACCCCGGAAGACCAAGATAAAATGAACTTTACCTGCCCTTAGGGAACTTCCGCATACATGGTTCTTCCTTTTGGACTCTGTAACACACCAACAACTTTCCAAAGGGTGATACTGGGATTTTTCTCGGATTTTTTGAATGACTTTATAGAAAATTTCATGGATGAATTTACACCCTACGAGGATGCCTTCAAAAACACATTAGTTAATTTGGAAAAATTATTAGAATGGTCTGAACATACTAATTTTTCTTTGAGTGCTGAGAAATGTCGCGTGATGATGAATGAAGGGATCATGTTGGGAACTGACAAGCTTAAAGTGGACCCCGCTAAGATAGATGTAATCTTGAAAATGTGAATCCCAAGCCACAGAAAGAGGTACATATTTTCTTAGGTCATGCAAGGTACAATAATAGGTTTATAGAAAAAAAATTCAAAGATTGCATCTCCTTTATTTTCTTTACTTATGAAATATGCAGAGTTTGTATGGACAGGAAAATGCAAGCAGACCTTTGTGAAATTAAAAGAGTATGTATGAGCAGCACCTGTTTTGCAGGGTCCTAATTGGAATCTATCATTCCATATAGCTATGGATGCATATGATACTTTTGTGGGAGCTGTTTTAGGCCAGCTGGAGGACAGGAAACCATATACCATTTATTATATAAGAAAAAACTTGACTTCAGTTGAACTCAATTACACAGTGACCAAGAAGGAATTCCTTGCAGTAGTGCATGCCATCAATAAATTTTGGCACTACATCATAGGATATCAAGTGTTTGTACACACTAACCACTCTGCCATTCGTTTTTTCATGAACAAGCCAATCACTAATGGTAGGATTACACAGTGGTTATTGCTATTACAGGAATTTGATATAACTATCTAAGATAAACTTGGGAAAGATAATGTGGTGACTGATTTTCTTTCTAGGCTGAATGTTGGTAGTGAAAGCATACCTATTGAAGATTCTTTTCCAGATGAATATATTTTTTCTATTTCAGTTCACTCACCATGGTATGCAGACATAGTTAATTATCTTGCTATAGAGAAATTCCCCCAACGCCTATCCTACAGTGAAAAGAAAAGTATTTTTCAACAAAGTGTTAGATACTCATGGATAGAAGGAAATCTCTATCACACTAGGCCAGACCATCAAATCAGACGTTGTGTAAGGGAGGATGAAATTTTTGATATCCTTCGAGCTTGTCATGAGGAACCTTGTGGAGGTCAATTTGCAGATAAGAGAACATGATACAGGGTGCTCTCAACAAGATACTATTGGCCCACAATATTCCAGGATGCTAAGAAATTCGTGAAGGGATGTGACAGATGCCAGAGAATGGATCAACCACTCTAATCAGATGAGATGGCATTGCAACTTCAAACAGTCTTGAAACCATTTGAGAAATGGGACGTGGATTTTGTAGGACCAATTAACCTATCATCTCAGCATAAATCCTACATTATGGTCTGCATAGACTATGTCACAAAATGGGTTGAGGCAAAAGCATTAACCAAAGTTATAGAGAAGGTTGTTTCAGAATTCTTGTTTGAAGATATTTTTGTCCGCTTTGGAGTACCTAGAGAAATAGTGACAGATGGAGGACCCCAGTTTACATCTCATTTGATTCAGAACCTGGTTGAAAAATACAAAATATGTCATAGAATCACTTCGCCTTATCATTTGCAAGCAAATGGCCAAGTAGAAAGCACCAACAAGGTTATTGGGGGAATTATTACCAAGATCATAGCTATCCATCGAAGAAATTGGGCTGATAAACTTCCAGAGGCTTTGTGTGCATGCCAGACTACATGGAGGAATACTACAAGGTTCTCACCATACGAATTAGTGTATGGTAAAAATCCTTTGTTTCCTATAGAATTTGAAACTAAGACATTAAGAACAATGTTACAAGTAAATTTGGATCTAGCAATAGCACAGAAACAATGGTTGAATCAACTTAATGCACTAGATGAGAAATGGTTAGATGCCATTCAAAAAACAGACATTGTCCAACAACAAAGAGCTAAGTGGCATGATAAATTCATTAAAAAGAAGAAATTTCAAAAAGGAGATTGGGCCCTACTATATGATTCAATATGTAAGGATTTTAAAGAGATGCTATACACCAGGTGGCTAGGTCCTTATGAAGTTGACACAGTCTTCGACAATGGGACTGTAAATTTAGTAACCATTAACAGTGCTAGGAAACCATTGTTTGCTAATGGGCACCGTCTTTGACTATATCACAAACCAACTTCAAAGAAATCATTCATGAACACTGTCACAAATTCTAACCTTGAGATTATGAAGGAAGTGGACAATTTCCCTGTGCTTCCAATTTCTTAATTCTCTAATAAGTGTAATAGTTGAAAACCAGCTTTTGTTGGCAACTGTTACACCCAACTGTAATATAAAAAAAAAAAAAAAGAGAAATAAAAACATATAAATAAAAACCTGATTGTGAAAACCTCTTCTGGGGTGCAAAAAGACCAATTGTGACAGCTAAAAACCACTATATGGCAGTTGTTGCACATTTCTTTTTCCTCTATAACAACATTATGTAACTCATGCATATTCTATTTTTATGTTGTTACAATTTCTATTAGAATATGTTTGTTATCTCTGTAAATTATTTTTGCAAGTATATTAAAGAATCATGTAAATAAGAAATGGTTGTAGAAATAACGTGGAAATTGGGTCTACTGTTACATGTGTATCAACTATCAACCTATAAGCAGTCACATCAGTGAAATCGCCAGCCATAATATAAAAAAATTAGAGTATTCATCAACACTATGCCGCAAGAGAAATTCATACAACTAGCACATCATCGTTGGAATTAATTATATCATTGATCCTTGTTACCAATCCCTTATTGCCACATCACGTCAGGTACGTCATACAAATTTATATCACTTATGACCTCTATTTAAAAATCATGGAAATTAATATGGTATCTCTTTAGATGGCCAAGGATGGACGTCACAGTAAACTCAAGGGAGAGGACGAATCATTTCGTAATCTATGATCTCGAATTTAAATCCAGTTATCATTATTAAAACTTTGTCATCATTATCCCTTTATTTTGATCATGCCATGAATTAAAATGCATTTAACGCCAGATATCCATGATCCAGACCAATAATGAAACCATATTGTGTGCAGTACAATCCTCCCTAATCTGAAATCCTCATTTTATTGCTTATTTCACTACCCTAACATCAACCTTCATTCCAAAATTCTCAGAGAAAGAGCATAGTACAGAGTGTTGGGATAGAGATGGGAGGAGTAGCAGTTCGACAAGAGCCCAATTCGACTAAAGCATTGGAGAATTGTGTTATGGCATGCCAGGTCTTTAAGGAAGCGGTCTAGTTCGGAGGGTAGGATCGAGAGAAGATCATTGGAGAAGCCAATAGGCGGCAATATACCACAGAAAAGGGTAAAAGTTAGCTCACAACTGGAACCTTTACCTTCATCCAACAAAGAACCGAGAAAGGACATGAGGAAGCAGAAATAAGGGGAACAACCCCATCTGGAAGAAGACCCTCTACCAAGTAAGGATGAGGCTCAATTTTTGCTACTTAAAATAAAAAAAAAATTAGAAGAAGAAAATGAAAAATTAAGGTAGCAATTAGAAGGAAGTAGAGAAGAAGCAAGGGTCCCAGGCCTGGATACCCTTGTAGAAGTATTGGAAAAAATGAGGGTGGATTGTTCACAAGGTCCTAGGTGTGCAGAATGCACCATAAACCTAGAAGAAACCAGATACAAAGTCTGTGTTGCGAGCACCACCTCGATGGAAATTCAGATCGAACCCTGGGAAGTTGTTACACAAGAACCCGTTGACAACGTTGTTGATACACAAGAACCGACAGCTGAATCAGAGCATCCCACGGTTAGTGACCTGGGAACTGATACACACGAAACTGCTGATGACACTATTGTTACACAAGAACTAGTAGTAGAGGAAGAAGCTACCCAAGGATGAAAAGAAGAGGCTGCTACATAAGAACCCATTAATGACGTTGTTTTTACACAAGAACCAGCAGCCGAAATGGAGCAACTCAATCCTTGGGATGTTGTTACACCCACAAGTGATATTGCATGTGAATGAACACAGGGTCCTAAAGTAGGATAGTGTTAGGAGAAAATTTTATTGATATCAGATTTGCAGAAGTGGAAACAACAGGCACTCTTATGGCAGGAAGGGGTGATCTCACTGGCAGCACACAAGAAATTAATAAAATCGCTCAAGGAGAAATAGGCTGAGAAAAAATTGGTAGAAAAATGGGAAAGATGGGGAAAAGAAGCAGCTATGAAGAAGAAAGAAGAGCAGTTGCAGTAGCAGGTTCATGATTTAACGAATGATAAACACAAGTTGCATGAACTCACCCTAAATCTGTTAGGGTGTAGAAGACCCTCTCCGTCCTACCCAGTTTTATGTGGGAACGATTTTTTTGTTTCAGTTGAAGGCAGTCTATGAAAATAGACTGTATTAGGGTAATTCCACCCAAAGCTTTTTGGAATTATTTCGTGCTTGTGATTTCCATGATCAAAGCTTGCTTTTCAAGATTTTCCTTCATAATATAATTTGTGAGCATGCTAGTACACACATTGTTACGTGTGTTCTTTCTTACATGGGTGATCTACAGTTATGTGCCTTTATTTCTTTTATGAAAAATCAGATAGAATGGCACATGGCTATGAAGTCGGCCGATGGAAATGAAGAGAAGGAAACATTAATGATCTGGGTTGAACCGAGTATGCCCACAAAATTAAGACAACTTTTAGGAATATTTTGAGTATTCTGGATGTAAGGGAACATGCAGCCATCTATAGGAGAAGAATTGTGAATCGTGCACTAGCAGGGTGCCATAATCGTACAGAGGTTAGTAGTGTAGGACTACATGAGAGATACCCGTTTGGTTTTCAAAATTTCATGGTTGTTGTGCACAGGTCCCAGAGTATGACCAAATTGTGGATCTATTCGGTGCCTTTTGGATAGGACTCAAGTTGAATTATCCTTTGATTTGGCTACCAATGGAGGAGTACTAACCTCAGTATCAACTATGTGATTATGAGGAGGAATCTTGGCCACATCAGCTAATGGCCACTCAATGCTACAGGTCTACTAAGGAGGAAACCGCTAATGCCTATTATATGACAAAACTGCATAGGAGGTATAGCAGTAGGCTCTGAAGTATTTTGCATGAGGACATGCAATTGCTTCATCATGGGGAGATGTTGGGTGCAAGTTTTGTGCATATTTTAGACACATTTTCCCCCATCCTTGACCGTTTCATCTCTGAACCTGTGGACTTTATATCATAATTACCTTTTTCCCAGTTATAAGAATCCATTTTTGTTATGACATATTATTTTTCCATTTTTGTTAAATATGAACGAGGTGGTATCTTTTTTATGGCTAACCAAGGAAAATATGGAAAAAGTTCTCTGTGTTTGTTTCTTTAAGGTGATGCTCCAAAGCCCACGGCCAAAGGATGAACAATGGTGTAATAATTCACAAAGGTGTTTTGAGTACTTGTGTTTCAAACCATTGTTGTTACACCCCGAATTGTTGTTACACCTCAAGCATTGTTGTTACACCTCGAATTGTTGTTACACCGTGGGATGTTGAGGACATTGCAACTATCTAGGACCGTGGATACTATTCCACAGGCAACTTTCGTAAATATTGTATTATCTATGGGCAGATGAGGAATCAAGGTAGTTGTGATTTTGAGAAATGATGTAACAATAATAGGCCTTGTATTTAGAACCTATTGTAATGATTTATATTCTCTCTTGATATTGATCAGCATGAGAATCGTGAGATTCTCATGACTGATCTGTTTCTTGTGCATGTAAATCTTATCAAGGGGGCTTAGTTCCATGTAAACAAGGATAGTATTGTCATTTTTCTTCTGTAATTCATAACCATTTTAATACAAAGAATATAATTTCTGATGTTTTTATAGACATGGTGTTGGGACTTTAACCAATTTACATTTCATCCCTACACCCTGCTAGGGAGGAAGGGCTCTCCACTTTAGCAGGGATTGCAGCAACAACAATAGCATAGTGGTAGATTAATCATTGTTCATTTCAATAAGTGTGAAGTTATTTATGTCATCATGTAATTTGCAGAATGGGTTTATTCATGTTTCCATTTTTTTGATATGATGTCACACAGGATTGATTTGAGCATAATATTTAGTCAGCCAACTTAGTTAGTGGTATGGTGTGTGGCGCGACTTTTCCTTCGTAACATGAAGTGTGGTTTCATTTCTGTAGAACAATTTTTTATTTCTGCATGAGTGTTACTTTCTGCAATTAAATTCAACGACATTCATTTCTATCTTTTATTTTTACTCTTGGTTGAAGTGTATAGTCGCAGACAGTGCATACTCCTTTGAAACAAATAGACCTACCCTAGTTTGACAATTAATGGCTACAATTGAGTAAAATTAATAGTGATTAAATCGACTCAACAAGGTGACATAGGACAACCCGTCGAAGTTGCAAGCAAAGAACAACACCACAAAGACAAAGAAGGACACAAGAAAATGATATCAGTTCAATAAGATCACCACTCACAACACAAGTGAGTGTCGATCCAAGTAGTCATTGATGGTCGAGCTTAAGGCTTCAAAGTTAGATGAATATTTCCAATCTAAGTTAGAAGCCAACAAGGGGAATGAAAAAGGGGAGTAGATTATTGATGCAGAGTCCAGCACCACCATTGCCACCACCAAGATCTAGAAGATTGATCCCAAATATCTAGAGGAAGGGGAGCGTCTCTTCCATTTGCATATTTGGGTGAAGGGATCTCCGCTGCAGTTCATTGTCGATAGTGGGAGCCAAAAGAAACTCATTTGAGTAGAGGTCATGAAGCGGTTGGGCCTACTGACCACACCACACCCACTGTCATACACCATCGGGTGGCTTCACCAAGGATGAGATCTTCGCATCAACCAACAGTGCCACCTTCCCTACAACATCATACCCTTCACAGATGAGGTACTTTGTGATGTTGTTCCTCTTGAATTTTGTGATGTATTATTGGGCCAACCATACTTGTGGAAGCATCATGTTGTGTATGAGTCGAGGCCTCGAAATTTTATTATTACTTTGGGAAATAAGTTATACAAAATACCCGAGTTACCCTCGCCTACTGCCATCTCTTTGATCTCTGCTAGGAAATGCAGTAAGATCATCTCCTAGATCAGGAAAATTGTTTTATTATTTTTTCTTAAATTAAGGGGAAGATTGTGGCCACATCCATGGCCCCCATGAAAGGTTCCACCGTGCAACAGAAGAAGGTGGATATAGTTTTGGAAGAATATAGGGACATCTTCTCCTCACCCATAAGGGTACCCTTTCACTGTTAAGTCATGAATTCTATCGATATGAATCTTGGAGCACCTCTACCAAATAGGCTGATATATCGGTGCTCCACTATAGAAAATGAGGAGATCAAGTGGAAAATCTAGGGGTTGCTACAGAAAGGGCACATCCAACCAAGTTCAAAACCTTGTGGGAGCCAGATTATACTTTTACAAATGAAGGATGGAACCTAGAGGATTTTCATTGATTATAAGGTACTAAACAAAATAATTTTCAGGAATAGGTATCCAATCCAATGGATTGATGACCTTCTTGACCAGCTCAAGGGAGCCAAGTATTTCAGCAAGATCAGTCTAAGGTATGGCTATCACTAGGTTCCAATAGAGCCCACAGATGTATGGAAGACTTCCTTCAAATCCAAGGAAAGCCTTTTTGAATGGTTGGTCATGCCTTTCAGGTTGAAAAAATCCCCTGCCACTTTTATGAGGCTGATGGATAACATCTTTTGGCCCTTCACCAACTTGTTCATTATTTTTTATCGGGACGAAATCCTCATCTTCAGTAAGAGTTTGGAAGAGAACTTGCAACACATTCGGTCGATCCTTTCAAACCCTGCGGTAGCAAAAATTGTGTTCCATGTTGGAGAAATACACCTTTGGCATGGGTCAATTCCAATATTTGGGTTACATCATAGATGAGCTAGGTGTGCATGTGGATCCGACTAAAATCCAAGTCATTCAGGATTGGACATCCCAAACCACTCTAACAGAGCTTCACAGCTTTTTGGGCCTTGCCTATTTTTATCTGAGGTTCATGTTGGTGTTCTACCATATCACTTGACCTTTGTGTTAGATTATCAAAGGTGGAGAGAAAGAAATTTTTCCTGGTCTAAGTTCCAACAGAAGGAATTGGTTGAGCTGAAGCACCGCCTTTGCTTTGCACTTGTACTCATATTGCCAGACTTGCAACAACCCTTTGAAATTGAGACAGGAAACTCTGACTATGCTATTGGTGCAATCCTCACCCAACTCGGGCATCCGGTAGCCTATTATAGTGAGACACTTTCTTATACAAATTCAGAAGTACCCCACCTATGATAAAGAGATTTATTCTATCATGCAGGCTTACTGAAATGGAAGCATTATATTATAGGGAAGGAGATGGTCATCAACACATATCACTGACCTCTTCAGTTTATAAATACACAAGGGAAGTTGCAAAATGATCACCATCATAAGTGGTCTACATATCTGCAACAATTCCACTTGAACATTAAATACAAAAAGGGTAGCACGAATCATGTTGCATATTTCCTTAGTCTCTCCCCTATTGTAGCACTATTACTGTTCTCAACTCTTATGGCCACGAAACCTCTGGATGCTGGAACTGTAAAAAAATGATCCATAGTTCACTACCACATACCAAATGCTAGTGGATGGTAAGAAAGTTCCAAATTTCCACCTCCAACATGCATTATTATGCTTCCTGGGCCACCATTTTGCTCCTTCAAGTGAGTGTGCAAAGCTAATTTGGGAGGCACACTAGAGTCAGGTCGCGGGGCACTTTGGTGTGGAGAAAATTGTGATCATACTAAAAAATCATTTTTATTGGCCAAAACTCTATCAGGATGTTGGAAAATATATCTGATCCTACACCTCCTATGCCATCGCCAAGCTAAACATCAAGAAGCAAGGCTTGTACACTCTTTTGCCTACTCCCATCCATCCCTAGGAATCCATTTCCATGGACTATCTGTGTGGCCTCCCTTCCACCAAGCATGGTAATTATTGTGTATTTTTGGTCGTGGACATATTTTATAATGTGTCTATATTTTTCTCCTGCAAGAAGAGTATCATAGCAAAAGGCACTGCCAAACTATTATTTGAACGAGTATGGGTAAATTTTGGGATCCTACAAACCATTATATTAGATCGGGATAAAAGGTTCCCGAGCACATTCTGGTTGAGCCTCTGGACGTTATTAGACACGAACCTCACCAAGTTGACCGCATCCCATCCCCATATTGATGTCCAAATAGAGGTTGTCAATAGGATGATAGTGCACATACTTTGCATGTACAACTCCAAGAATCTGCGAACCAGGGATGAGAGCCTTTCCTATGTGCAATACAACTATAACATAACTCTCCATAGCTCGAATGGTCATAGCCCCTTTCAATTTGGTCTAGGATTTCAACCATTATGTCTTGTTGATGTTGCCATGCCTCATGTGACTACACAGACAAAATCCACACATGTACAGTCTGAGGTTGATAAAGCAACCATGTTTATTGAATGCATCCAACACATCTACCAGCAGGTTCATGAAATCTTGGAGAAGTCCAATTCCAAGTACAAGCAATGACATGATCAACATCGGGTGCCACATAAGTTTCAAGTGGGTGACAAAATTTGGTTGCTTTTGTAGAAAGAACGCCTTTCCAGAGCCCATCAGAAGATCTGACCACTCGGATATGGGTCTTACACAATCACCAAGGTTGTGGGTGACAAAACTCTTGAGCTCAACATTCCCCCATTCTCTGGCCCGCACCCAGTGTTCAATGTGGACTACTTTTAGCCATACTTTCCACCATTTTTGGACACATCAAACATTGTAAAACATCTAACACCAACAAATTTCAACCCATACTGCATGGAACATACCACAACTGATCAAATTATCAACACACAGATCAAGGCCACTCACCAATAGAAGATCCAATTGTATCAAGTTGCCCAAACTGGCCAACTCCTACACCAAGCCAAGTGGCTCACCAAGGACCAAGTTCAGTAGAATTTTCCCCATCTCATGGAGGCACTCAACACAATGGGGACCATTGCTTCCTAAGGGGGGAGGAGTGATCCAAGTGGATATTGGTGGCCACCTTCCTATTCCACTTGGACCCTCATCGTCACTTCTTTCACTTTCCTTAAATGTAGCACAACTTACTACTTTTGGCAATTTTTTGGGTCTTAAACCTCCAGAGCCATTTTGAGGGCCTTAATGATGTCTTTCGAGAAAACAGAGAGACCAAAAACATGCAAGACCAATTTCATAATTTCTATTTAGTATCCTCTTGGAGATCTTCGAAACGAGGTATTATGACAACCAAACAAAGATTGTATGCCAAAGTTATGACCCTAGGAAGTTGACATTCCAATTAACCCCAATGGGGCCCACAAGATTTTGTTACTTCATCTCCTAGGGTTACGTTTTTCGATGTTTAGGGTTTCCCATTATTTATTAATGGTAAAAATGCCTCTAAACCTCATTGTAACACAGTTCAGAAGGCATGTAGCCACCACATATCTTCTCATAGATAAGCTACCATCGAATGAGATAGTTTATTTACATTTTGTATGTCACGATTTTCATTAATTTGTTATCAATGAATTGAAGATCTGTTTTCAATGTTTCTCCATGTTTATGTTCATATTTGTATTTCATTTCGTTCCTTCATAAATCTGGATCAGTGTTATCAGAGCAATCTTCTCTTTCTATGTTTTTTTATGCATGTCCCAACAAGGTTGGGGTATAAGGGGTTAGGGCTCAAACTGGTTGAAAATTTGCAAGGATAGCCTCACCAACCTCAACAACCTCCCATGGTAGAAGAAAATAAAGATGAGGGAGCAGGAGATCCTTTCAAAATATTTCTCGAAGAAGCTCTCGAGTGACAAAGGAATGTAATGATGGAAAACTTTTCCCAGATCCTTTAATGGATGCCCACTCATGATGCATCTTCATCTAGCAATCACTTTGGAGGCGTCGCCCCCTTCAAGGTACAAGTAAACTTTGATATCCCTATATTCGAAGGTAAATTAGATGTAAATGTTGTAGATAAATGGTTGAATCTGTTGGAAGGTTACTTTTCGGTCCATAGCTTCTCTGATAGGGAAAAAAATACTTTTGCGGTTTTTAAGGCTACTCCCCATGTCAAGGACTGGTGGGAAACGTTTTGTGAGAAAATGGCCAAGGAACCCTCTATATTTACAACCACCCCATCTTGGAACTCTTTTCGCGACACTTCAAGGAACAATATTACCCCGTGGGGAGCTATGAGGACAAGTACATACAATGGTCCACACTACAACAACAAAGGGACCAAGATGTGCATGAGCTCACAAATATTTTTCATACTCTATGCACAAAGTTGGGTATCAAAGACTCTGAGTGACATCTTGTGCTCAAGTAGCATGGTTTTTTGAAAAAATACATTCAGGAAGAAATGGAGTTCCTGGGCATCTCCTTTCTTGGTGCAGTGTATCGATATTATACCAAGATTGAAAAAAAAAAAAACAAAAATAGTGCAACTTTGGATCTGCGAATCAGAAGCAGGGAAAGAGTGCCCCCAAACTGTAGAGAAAATGGCAAAGCCAAGGGGGGGGGTGACTTAGGACAACTTACCAAAGCTACAAGAAAGGAACAATACTAGAAGACAAACAAGGACACGTGAAAGTGGTGTGAGTTCCATAAGATCCCCACTCACAACACAAGTGAGTGTCGACCCAAGCAATCATTATTGGTTGTGTTGAAGGCTTCAGATTTAGATGCATGTTCTGACTTTTATTTGAAACCCGATAAGGGGAATGATAAAGGGAAATGTACTATTGATGGAAATACCAACCCCATTATTGCCACAAAAAATATCCATAAGATTGAATCTGAAGATCCAGAGGAATGGGAACGTCTCTTCCATTGGCAGATGTGGGTGAAGGCGTGTTTGCTGCATTTCATAGCCGACAACAAGAGCCAAAAGAAACTCATTTCACAATAGATTTCGTGAAGAATTTGGGACTAGATACCACACCACACTCAGATCTGTACACAATCGGGTAGTTTCACCAAGGATGATATCTTCATGTTAGCTAGTAGTTCCCCCTTCCCTACAACATGAACCCCTTCACAGATGATGTATTGTGTGGTGTTGCTCCTCTTGATGTTTTTGATGTATTATTAGGCCAAACATACTTGTGGAAGCATCATGTTATGCATAAGTCGAGGGCTCACACTATTATTATTACTTTGGGAATTAATTTATGCGGACTCTACCAGAGGTAGCCCTACCTACCGCCATCTCTTTGATCTCTACTAAACAATGCAGTAAGATCATCTCCCAAACCAATAAATTTGTTTTCTTTTTTATTCATTCTAAAAGTAAGGGGAATATTGTGGCCACATCCATGGCCCCCACTAAAGGTTCCACCGTGCAACATAAGTAGGCAGATAAGGTCGTGAAAGAATACAGGGACATCTTCTCCTCACCCACAGGGGTACCCTTCCACTGTCAGGTCAAGCATTCAATCGATATTACTCCCAGAGCTCCTCTACCCAATGGACCGATATACCACAACTCCATTCTAGAAAATGAAGAGATCAAGCGGCAAATACAGGTGTTGTTGCAAAAATGGCACATTTGACCAAGTCCCTCACCTCATGGGAACCCGATTGTACTTGTACAAAAGGAGGATGAGACTTGAAGGTTCTACATTGATTATCGAGAACTAAACAAAATCAATGTCAGGAACATGTAACTAGTCCCACAAATTGATGACTTTCTGGACCAGCTCAAGGGGGCCAAGTATTTCAACAAGATCAATTTGAATTCTAGCTATCACTAGGTTCCAATAGAGCCCACAAATGTATGGATGATCGCCTTAAAATCCAAGGAAGGCCTTCTTGAATGGTTGGTCATGCCTTTCAAATTGAAAAATGCCCCTTCTACTTTTATTAGGCTGGCAAATGACACCTTGTGGCTCTTCACCAGCTTGCTCATGGTTGTTTATCAGGACGACATCCTCATATTTAGGAAAAGTTGGGAAGAGCACTTGCAACACATTCGAAAGGTCCTTCAAACCCTACGACAACGCAAACTATGTGCCAGATTGGAGAAATGCATCTTTGGCATGAGTGGGATCTAATATTTGGGTTACATCATAGATGAGCTAGATGTGCATGTGGATCTGGCTAAGATCCAATTCATTCGGGACTGGCCAGCCTTGACCACTTTAATAGAGCTTCACAACTTTTTGGGCCTTGCCAATTTTTATTGGAGGTTCATGTTGGGATTCTCCCATATCACTTGGCCTTTGAGTCAAATTATCAAGGGTAGAGCAAAAGAAAAAAATTTCTTGGTTCGAGCCCCAACAAAATGAATTCATTGAGCTAAAGAATTTCCTCTACTTTGCAACTGTACTCACCTTTCCAGACCTGCAACAACCCTTTGAAATTGAGACAAATGCCTATGACTATGCTATTGGTGCAATCCTCACCCAACTAGGGAATTTGGTGGCCTATCATAATGAGACACTTTCCGATACAATTCCGAAGTACCCCACTTATGATAAAGTGATGTATTTTATCATGCAAGCTTTCCAGCAAAGGAAGCATTACATTCTATGGAAGGAGACGGTCATCCACACAAATCACCAACCTCTTCAGTTTATACAGACATGAGGGAAGATGCAGAACAATCGCAGTCAAAATTGGTCTACTTATCTGCAACAATTCTACTTGAACATTAAATACAAAAATGGAAGCACCAATCATGTTGCAAAATTCCTTAGTTGGCCCCCAGTTGCAACACTGACTAGATTTCTCAACTCTTGTTGCCAAAATACCTTTAGATTGTTGCAACTGTACAAAAATGGTTCAGAGTTTGCCACCACATACTAGATGCTAGTGGATGGCAAGAAAGTTCATAAATTTCCACCTCCAAGATGAATTATTATGCTACCTAGGCCACCTTTGTGTTCCTTCAAGTGAGTGTGCCAAGTTTATTTGGACACACACTACAGTCGGGTCACATGACACTTTGGTGTTGAGAAAACTATGGCCTTAATACATAAGTACTAGTTTTATTGTCCAAAACGTCATCAGGATGTTGGAAAATATATCAGATCCCTCACTGACTGTGTCATCGCCAAGCCAACCATCAAGAAGCAAGGCCTATACACTCCTCTTCCTACTCCTAGATAGCCCTGGGAATCCATCTCCATTGATTATCTTTCTAGCCTCCCTTCTACCAAGCATGGTAATAGCTATGTATTTGTGGTTGTGGACAAATGTTCTAAGATGTCTATATTTGTAGCCTACAAGAAGAGTATCACAGCAAGGACAATGCCAAATTCTTCTTTGAATGAGTATGGGTAAATTTTTGGATCTCGAGGACCATTATATCAGATTGGGATAGTAGGTTCATAAGCACATTCTAGTCGAGCCTCTAGACACTATTGGACATGAAGCACACCAAGTAAACTTCATTCCATTCCCAAACGTATGGCCAGGCAGAGATCGTTAACAACATGATAATGCACATACTCCACATTTACAACTCCAACCATCCATGAACTTGAGATGAGATCCTTCCCTATGTGCAACACAATTATAACAGAGCTCTCCATAATTCGACTAGTCACAACCCCTTTCATGTGGGTCTGGTATTTCAACCACTCTGTCTAATTGATGTCATCTTGCCTCATGTGACTACAAAGACAAAATCCACATATGCACAGTCTAAGGTTGATAAAGAAACTAGGTTTATTGAATTAATCCAGCACATCTACTAGCATGTTCATGACATCTTGGAGAATTCCAATGCCAAGTAAAAGCAATGACATTATCAACATCGAGTGCTACATAAGTTTCAAGTGAGTGACAAATTTTGGTTGCATTTACAGAAAAAAAAAAAAAAAAAAAAAAAAATAAATAAATAAATAAAAAAAAAAATAAAAATAAAAAAAAAATAAAAAAAAATAAAATAAATAAATAAATAAAATAAATAAAAAAAAAATAAAAAATAAAAAAATTAAAATAAAAAAATAAAATAAAATAAAATAAAATAAAATAAAATCCTTGCAAGAGCCCATCAGAAGATCTGACCACTTTGATATGGGTTTTACACCATCACCAAGGCTATGGCTGACAACACTTTCAAGCTCAACATTCCCCCATTCCTTTTCATACACCCAATGTTCAATGTGGACCACGTTCGGCCATACTTTCCATTATTTTTGGACACATCAGACATTGAAAAACAACTAACACCAACATAGATAAAACTGTACTGCATGGAACAGGCCACAACTGATTGGATTATGGACACATAGATTAAGACTTCTCGCAAACAAAAGATCCAATTGTGTCGAGTTGTTAAATTTGTCCAACTCCAACACCAAAGCAAGTGGTTCACCAGGGACCAAGTTCAACATAATTTTTTCCATGTCATGGAGGTACTCAACAAAATGGGGACTGTTGCTTTCTAACTGGGTAGGAGTGATCCAAGTGGATATTGGTGGCCACCTGACTATTCCACCTGGACCCCCACTGTTGTTTCTTTTAGTTTCCTTATTTGTAGCACAACTTATTATTTTTGGCAGTTGTTACATAGTATTTTGTCACATCTTCTGTTCATTTCTTGTCCATATCTTGAAGTTCAAAAACAATGACTACTATGTGGCATATCCATCATGATATACAGGCCACAATCTCCCTGAATAATCAAGGGAAAATTTCCCTGAATTCTTTCTGAATAAGGTTGACTACAAACCATAATTTTAGCATTAGCGTGTTTTTCTCCACTGCCTACCCATGCTGATGGCAAGTTGCTTAGTTATACACTTGCACTGCCAGTGCAAGTTTTCATAGGAAAACTCGAGCTGAACCTCTTCTAGTAGGTTTTCTCAAACTGGAGGAGAAGATTTGCCTACTAGAATATTCAGAAACAACGAGTTGGATATTGGTTGTTGTTGATATGGTCAAGCTCTCTCATTTGGACCTCTTGATCTTATAATCATGTGTTTTCCCTTTGAGATGTGGGCCTTCCTCCCTCTTTTGTGGATCCCTAACTCCCTCTCCCTTCCTATAAATTCACTCCCTTCCATCCCCAAATGGTTGGTCATTGATTATTGTGCTGAGATTACGCTTACATTCTACCCATTCTAGCTTGGAGAACGACTGCTTGAATATTCTTTGCTTGGACTTAGAAATCCACCAAAAGGAGGCCTCCAACATCAAGGCATAAGTTGTATTCTTCCCTTTTTAGCTTCTTAATATATATATCTGATGTTCACTTTCCATAATTGTGTAAATGTTTATACTTTTAGCTTAAGACTCCTTGATATATTAAGTATTTTATGTTTGATGTATGCCACATATGCTCTTGTATATTTCATAGCTCTTTGACCTTCCTTGCAGGTACTTGGACATGAAGAAAAAGTCAAGAGTGAGGCCTGGAGTGAAAGATTCAATGCCATCTCCAAGGATCGAGCGATTAGCATCAAAGCGAGGTAGGTTTCTCCTTCTCTTTTCATTTATCAAACATAAGCTAAGAAAGTGTATGTTTCTTTGTTGCTAAACCCACTCATTGGGCTAGATGGATCACCTTTGTCCGCAAAGGGGATTTTCCTTCACAACAAAATGGCGACTCCACTAGGGAATCTATAGTCGTTTTGTCCTTCTTTCTGGACTGATCCCTTGATCAGTTTGAATGGCCATCGTGTTCTCAGTTAATTTGGGTTTGTATAGGTTTTCACAATCATTGGATGCTATCTTAGAGTGCTTAGTCTAGAAGTGTTTATGATTTTTTTTTTTTTATTGCCTTATTCCTCTCCCAGTGCACTTTTTCTCTGACAGTCGCGTTACCAGCATTCGTTTATTAAAATAGTCACACTAATACCATGTTCAACATCATTTTGTCCATAATAGTCGCATTGATCCCTAACATTGGAAGAAAACCTAGGGTTTCTCTGTCAAACTCCTTGTGTCTAAGCCCCTAAGGTATTGTTTTGTCCTGCATGACTGGATTTATTGATGTTTTGATTGATTACCTCATTTATTAGCAAATTATTATTTCTTTGAACTTTCTAGTGTTTGAGTGCAATTCGATTGATTTTAGGGTTTATAGGTCATTTGATTGTCATTTGTTGCTTGTGACTGTCACTGAGTCTTTGGTTTGTTGAATGATTAGGTATGTTCATATGGTAAAATCACTTGAAACATTGATTTACATCGGTTTCAGTTTGTTTTGTGAAAAGTTTCATTTCATTTGTGCTAGGTAATCTTGCATTTGAAATCCATCTTTGTCATTTATCAAGCATAGACTACATTGTTTGATTTACAAACTAAAATGAGTATATTTGCTTATTTATTCGAAAGAGAAAGTGAAAGGCATTTTCATTGAGTACTTTTGAATTTGGTGTTACTTTCATTGATGCCTTGTTTACATTATGAGTTTTGAATCAAAATATTCATTTTTGCTTTAGTTGAAGCTTAGTTTCATATGAGCATGTGAATATCAAAGAGAACATCATATAGGTAAAGTGCATCTTATTGAAGTAAAAGTCATTTTTTGCTTTCAATAGATTGCATATTCATTAGTGAAAGTGAAGTTTTGTTTTGCTCTTGCATTTTTCATTTGTAAACGTTAGTGGAGGCGTATTGATTGATGCATTCTCTTGTTTTATGCATTAATTGATTGAACTTTCTTCCCTTGCTATTGTAGAATTCATTGATATGAAAATTTTCTTTTTTCTCATATAGTTTCATTCTAGGATTTAGGTGACATCGTTTGAGCCCAAAATTGAAACATAATTCAAGCAGAACATTAAAATTTACTAAATTAACCTAAGGAGCATTTGGAACTTAACACAACCATTTAGAGGTCTAGGCTAGAGATGTGTTCTTGCATCTATAAACCTAGCAGTTGTCATTAACTACCTGCATTGTATCCCGAGGGTGAAATCTCGTTCAAGTACGAAATTATATCGGAGGTTCTCCAATACTCTTGAGTATATTAGAGGAACTCTAGTGTGGCAAGTATATGGGAATGCTCTCACCGAATGGTTATGCATTAGACAATGCTAACACAAACTTGTGCTCCCCATACTGTCAAGTATATGTTGGGAGACCCCCTAGGTTGTTATCCTTTAGCCACAGGTAACTAAGTCAGCCGCCTTGTAAACATGATACACCAAGCACAACATTTGGGGAGATCGACCATGGTATGTTAAGTCCTTGGTTTTGGATAAGGTGTATATAACAGTTCATGGATACTTGGTAAACCCTCTTTCCTAGTGCACCCTTTTTTATTTATTTCTTGTTTTTAAGTTCTAAATTTTAATTGCCTATGATAACATGCCTTACCAATGCAATTATCCTTGGCCTCATATTGCTTGATTAATAGTAAATTTTAATTTTAGGCTCAAATAAACCACCCTTATTGTTTTTGAGAAAAGGTCATCGTGGATGAACCACTGGGTTCACCTTAGATTTCCCCTTCATCATCTGACATTGAAGGGTCATCATAAGGAGCTCCTCCTGATATTTCACAGTCACTTGAAGCCCAAGGTCTTGAAATTTAAATTATCACAAGTATTAACCCCTTTCTTCTCATCCTCCACCTCGAGACTCATCATCTCAGGAATCTGATCCAAAAACCCCCAAGATTCCATAGAGGTTGGTTTTATTCCCACTAAATCCACTTTTTGATCCATTCGTCATATCTCCTCAACAACCTTATGGTCCATATGATAATCATGATGTGCCTTTGGAGTAATATCCATGATCAGCTAAGATTCCCCCTCACCAACTATTTCCACCCATGGCTTCAGAAGGTGAGTTTCAAGCCTCTTCTCAAGATCCTCCAGAAGTCTCAGCCACTCATACTCCTAGTGTTAACAATTATTTTGAATATGACTTTCCACATGAAGGTTATCCTTTTGTGGGAAGTGTTGCACCTCCACCACTACCTAAAATCAATGAACCTTTGTTTCCAGCTGGTTATACCTCTTTGGCTCAATTGGTTTCAGACACTCCAAGTGCATCTTCACTTTATCACAATCCCATTTGGTCGTTAGGATCCATGCCTACTTTACTCCGTTTGTTTCAAATGTGACCTCTCAAATTCCTGTACCGACTACAGTTTCGTCAGTTCTTGTACAACCGACAGTTACAGTTGGGGCGATTAATGTCCTTATAAGTTCCTCATGTCCTCCATTAAGTGGACAATATGTGCCACCACCTATCCCACCGCATGGGGGGAAACATCTATCTCTGTCTTATGTACCTCGTAATTTGGGTGGAGCTTATGTGGGTGCATCTCAAACTCACATAACACTACCGGAGCTATTCAAAATGTTGGCAGTGTACCTTATCCTAGTGGATCATATGATGAGGCTCATCATTGGGTAAAATAGATGGACCTTAATAAACCTCCAAGCTTACTAAAATCAACTCTTTTCATAATTCTTTACATGTTTTTATTATATTTTGCTTAATGAGATGAGTAAAAGTAAGATGTTATGTCTAGTGATCTAATGTGCATTCATTGCAGGCTTTTGGGAGAAAATTATGGATAATTAAGGTGCAAGAACTCGAATGAAGACAATAAGGAGAGATTATAGGAGATGGATATCCCTCATTAAATTCTCACTCATTCAAAGATCCCTCAATCAAATCACACCAGCTTGTAGTTGCAGGCAGCCAAGTCATGAGGATCATTGGCAGTTGAGCCAATGATAGTTAAGAACTAGTTAATCTTGAGATTGGGAGCCAAGCCTCCCTAGATTTAAAGAAGTTGTTGGCAACTTTAGCTGTATAAATAAGGAGGCATAGAGCCTCATTAGGATTCGAATTTTTTATGCAACATAGCTAAGCACTTTCAAGTTGAATAATTGTGACAAAACACTGTTATGTATTTTTTTTATATGTTAATGAAAATGAGCATTCCCTTGATCGAGCACTGAGTTGACTCAGAGGGCTCAAGCTCTTGGGTTAGGGCCCAACCCTGGCAATAGAGGTTCCTCTTATTTTACTTGTATGCTTAGGTTAATTAATATTTTACTTGTTGAATTGATTTTACCATTGTTACATTGCAAGCATTGGTGAATTTGATTAGTTTGCTTCCATTTGTGCATAGCTTTCATAGTAGATTTAGAGAGATAAGGAAATATCAAAAAATGCTGATAACAGGTGAATCTTACCTCTTTCCTCCCTTCAAGGACCATGGCTTGAGGAAAAACTCCCATTCAGCCTAAAAAGAAGATAGGTTGAAGTTGTCATTTCTGATCTCTTAAGATTTGTATTAGATTTCATGGTGCTTTCATAATAGGCTTCTAGCATTTCCATGCATGAACTCGGCAAATAAATGATGAGATTCTGTTTTCCTATGTTGTTGTAAACCTTTCTTGTTTTGAAATGATTTATGGATAAATGTCAACAATGATGTGTATGTTGCATGAGTTTCAATATTGTAGGAAGACCTCATATCATCAGTCTCAGCCAAACCATACCTAACCATGCTTGCCAAAGGCCACTAAGTTCACATTCTGAGTTATCATTTCACAAGGACAACTTGTCATGCTTGTTGAGAAAATCCAACCATCATACAACTTCGGTTTGAGTTCTGAGTGAGTCCCAACCACTTCCTTCCCTTATTCCTTCCATCACTCACCTTCCCTAAGCTCCATACCACTGTCCAAATCACTCCTTATGCTTTCAGCCTATTCCTATAGGAAAATAGGGGATCCTGTAGGTGAATTAGGACATCCTATAGACATCCCGTATGACGACTTGTAGTGGCCTGTTTTGAGCCCAATTTGTCAGAAATGCATCACGAAAGCTAGGAGAATACCCTTGCTTGCCTCCCAATCCATTTGACCCATCACAACCATCTCTCTTTACACCTTTCCCACCTGCCATGCAATCAAGAGGGTTAGCATTCATGTTTTCACAAAAAGACAAAAATAAAAAAAAATTATGGTTATTCATGTACACAACAGTTAAGTGTTTGATTAGATCAGATTTCATGCTTAGGTTAGTTAGGACTTCACAAATGTTAGATTAGAATTATTTTGAAGCAAGGCATCTTAAAAAATAGCTAGATGAGTTGTCTATTTTAGGAATCTATAACAAACTTTCATTATTACACTAGGTAGAATTTCAATCCTCTCAATTAGGGTAAAATTCTCCTTTCTCAGTTGGTAATCAAACTTCTTCTAAATCAATAAAAGGATGGTTTGAGAAACTCTATTGGTCTATTGCCCAACTCAGTAGTGACAAAGAGTGGACCCATTTCATCTATTTGTGTATACAAACTTGTCACCTCCAATTTTGTACGAACCCTGAGTTGATGAAGTAAATTTGGTAGCCCCAGGAGTTGTAGCATTCTTGCTGCAATAATGGTGCTCATCACTTTTTGGTACTGTTTTCAGGGAGTTGTCTGAGTAGATGTGATTTCTTCTTTCTTTCTTCCATTTCTTATCTCTTGCATTCTGTTATTAGTTTCATTTTTGCAAGGTAGTTGTAAGTTGGTTTACTTTCCTTTCCATTCTGCAAGTGGTTTCATTCAACAGTTAGTTTCAATTCAGTTTGTCTTTTCCATTCTACAATTAGTCTTAAAGATTGAAAAACAAAACAACCACTTCTTTAATGCCTCATAGGAATAGGGATAACTTAGGAAAATTTCTACCAAATACCCCCACCACTTCAAACAACCAACCTTCTCTCTTCTTTGGTGGTTGTGAATTAGGGGACCCCTTAAGCGAACAACCAGAGACTTTTGAAGAGCCTATAGGGGAAGAAGAAGAAACCATTCCAACTAACATAATGGATGAAAATATAAATGAAAGGGGAGATAGAGAAATAATTGAGGGTGGTTTTCCTATCAGAGAAACCTATGGGGATGCCATGATCAAAAACATAAGCCCCTATGCTCTTCCTCACTTCCATGGCCTGACCTCAGAAGATCCAGATAATTTCTTGTTTGAATTTACTATCATATGCAGAACTTATGATTACACCACTGATGATCAAAAGTTGAAATTATTCCCATCCTCTCAAGGATGCAGCTCTGCGTTGGTTCATGGGTTTACATGGGGATACTATCACCACCTAGGCTCAGATGCAGCAAGCTTTCAACAAAAAGTATAGGGACTACTGCAGATCCAAAGACACCAAAGAGGAAATTTTTAGAATGAACTTGGGGCATGATGAATCCTTAGAGGATTATGAGAAAATATTCCATCTCAGCTATAAAAGGGCCAGGGTCACACTTGATCCTGAGTCACTTAAGCTATTCCTACTCAAGGGGATTAGGGAATATCTCATGGATACCCTAAACCTACTATTAGGAGGGGACATTTACTAGCTACCATATGAGGATATCAAGACCATTCTTAAGAACCATTCTAGGGCAGCTAGAAAAAAGGGTAGGGTTAGTCAAACAGTGACCAGCTCGTCCTCTTCTAACACATCTATAAAAAGTGAAATTGGAAACATGTTGGAAGATTTTAAGAGTGAAATTCTACAAACCCTTGCCCTACAGATGGACACTATGAGAATCAAGAGGAAGCGAGAGGAAGCAGAGAGAGAATTATACATCTCCTACCCTATATACACAAGGGGGCACCCTAGGAATGAATGTCCATTAAACCTTATAGAAATTTGCTCGGTATGTGAAGAAAACCACTCCACAGATAAGTTCCCTTCTCTACCTGTACTAAAAGATGTGTATCAAAGAACTGAAGGGGTGACTGAAAAACTTTGCTACATAAATGAAAGGAGGCCTCATGGACCTTGACCATACCAGCAGGGAATGCAAGGGTCATCCTATGCATATTACAAGCCTTACAAGCCTAACCAAAACACATCCATTCCCTCTTGGGTCCCCCCTACTCATCCCTCATGGTCTATGCCTTATCTTTGGTATTTTGCACCTCAGTACCATTCCCAGCCAACCAACCAGCCATTTCAGCCATATACCCCTCCACAACCTCAGTGGAATGCACCACCCCAGGGGTGGAGGCCCCCATACAACAATGCTCCAGCTTTATAGCCTTCACCTCATACTCAACCATAGCTTTTACACTGTGCTCCACCTCAACAACCTCAGATGCCTACCCAACCAAACCCGAACCTGAACAATAGACAAGCACAGTAGGTCTACAGTGAAGAGACATCCTACCCTACTTATGCTATGGAAATTCAGGAAATCAACCTTAGGTCTAGGAAATTTCTCCTGGATAACCAACCTCCATCTCCACCAAGGGAGAGTGAGGAGGAAAGAGATGAAAGTATGCCTAGAGTGAATCCACCACCCTTTCCTGAAAGATTAACACATTTGTCCAGCATACCCCATAAGAGAATGAACTTCTGGGTGAATTAAAAAAATCTATGTGTGAAAATCCCACTTCTCCAGGCTATTAAGGATGTACCTATTTACAACAAATTGATTAAAGAGAAGTGTTTCAAACATCCAAGGAGGAAAAAAAGATACACCCCTACCATTAATGTCATTGGAAAATTGTCCGACTTAATGTTGGGGCATGTAATTTACCCAAAGTGTTTAGACACTCAAAGCCCTATAGTAGATGTACACATCAATGGCACCATTGTCCCACATACCTTGGTTGATCTTGGATCTTCCATTAATGTAATGACTAAGGACACCATGCTCAAGTTGAAAATCCAGGGTTCATTAATAAAGACCACAACAGTTTTGCAGCTTGCAGACCGATCCACAGTAGCCCCTAAGGGGATTCTTGAGGATGTGATGGTCTCCATTGAATCCTGGGAGTACCCTACAGACTTCTTAGTTCTCCAGCCTAATACCAAATTTAATGGTTATCCTTTCATACTAGGGAGGCCTTAGTTAGCCATTATCAATGCCTACATCAATTGTAGGGCTGGAAACATGATTATAAAAAATGGGCATCTATCCAAGAACTTGATCATGTACCCTCCTACTCAGCCATCTCTAGAACATGACTTACCTTTATGGCTAGAAGAGGAGGAAGAATATGAATTCTACTCTACCCAACTATATACCCTAGAAACTGCCATGGGAGGAGGACAACTTGATGAAGATGATATGATTGAACACATCCTCAAAAATCCAACTCCCAATACCATGTCTCTGGAGGAAGTAGTGAAGGAAACCAAAAACAACCATCACATTGATATATGCTTAGCTGACTCAAACCCTACTCATGTCAAGGCAATAGAATTCAACCCTGAAAGAACACTGAAAATCAACCCCTCTTTCTATACACCAAGAAGAAGAGTTATGTAATATGATAAGAGAGAATTTGGATCCCTTTGCTTGGAATTACAAAGAGATGAAGGGAGTGCACCCCTTGGTGTGTACTCACCTCACCACATTTACATCAAAGAAGGTTGCAAACCAATCTGACAACCCCAAAGGAGAATGAATCCATCTCTCAAGGATATAGTCAAAGAAGAGTTTGAAAAGCTATTGGATGCAGGATTCATTTACCCTATCTAGGAAAGTGAGTGGGTGTCTCCTTTGGTGTTGGTTCCAAAGAAAAATGGAAAGTGTAAGATTTGTCTTGATTACAGAGAGTTACACAAAGCAACAAAGAAGGACCATTTCCCTCTACCTTTCATTGACCATGTGTTTTTTTTTTTTTGTAATCTGTGTAGGACCTTTTCTATTAACATAAAATAATATTTACAGCAGCTTCAGGATGGCCTCACCCCGCCCCGAGGGGAAACCGGGTATCTTGACCATCCAAAGTTTGTCACATCAAAACAAAATATGGAATTAACCACCTTTTTAAACCATGTTTCATGTTCCGTTTCTGGTTCTATATCCATACTATTACCTACATACTGCTTCCTACATATAAAACAGCAAAAGATTTCATGCCTACAGAAAAACAAAAGCGAGATAGCTCCCAAAAACAGCAAGAACCTGCCTTTAATCACTTCTTTTCAGGTTCAGCTTGCTGGCCTTTCTCCTTTTTCACCAGCATTCCACTTGCCACGAGCTGCTGCTGCAGATCCTCTAGTCTTTTTTCTTGCAAGAGCATGGTGATGACTATGTCCTTCAATTCTTTTTTCACATTAGGGAGACTCTGAGCCATCTCAGCCATCTCCTTGGCTACCTGTTCTAAAGCTTTTTCCATGAGCCTCTTCATGACCCAATACAAATGAAGAGACTGTTTGTAGAGGGTCATTCTTCCTCTGGTATGGCCAGGATCAGGCATAGTGGCAATCCAGTCTTCCATTTCTTCTTCTGATTGAGCCTGGATGGCTTCTTCTTCCCAATGCTCCAGAATTCTCCTAATCTTGGGGTTTGAATTCTCCCTGTACTCCTGCTCAGCAATTCTTATTCGGTCTCCAATAGTTTGTCTTGTCCGCCTGTTATCCTCTCCCGCAGCGGGCTCAGCTTCCGCCTCCAGGGGAGGGCTGCATTGACGCCCCCTCCTACTTCTTCTCTCCGCCACGTCCTTTCGCTGGCGTCCACCTCGGCCCCTTCGGCCTCGACCTCTTCTACCTCTGCCGCGCAGGCCTCCCCTGCCTCTGCCAACGAACCGACCCATGCCTTCGTCTGCATCCTCACTCTCCTCGCCCGGTAGCCTTTTCCAGCGATTTCTCCAGGCCTCCTCTTCCTGGTTTCCCTTCTGCTCCTCGTTCTCCTCTTTTGATATCTCGACAAACTGAATATGCGGGTTCCCTTCGGCTTCCACCTTCCGCTTTCCCTTCATATCAGCAGGGGGTTTGCGCTGGTCCTCATGCCCCCCGCTGCGCAGCCATCTCCTCCCGCTCCCACTGCCTTCCACTTCCATTATCCCCCTTCCTCTACAGGTTGCTCCTCTCGCCTTCCTCATAGTAGCTTTCACAACACACCAGTGCTCAGGGTATCTGCATGCAGGTTTCGAGCGATCCTCACAGCGAATAACCCCACGCCTTCTTCCGGTCTTAACATTCCTCTGCTCGTCGGTATCATTACCGAAGTAATGGCTGTAGATAATCCCAAGGCCCGTCGCATAATGGTTCGAACTTCTCGCCGTCCTTCCGTCCCGTCCAATGCTCAGAACACCTGCACCACTGAACCAAGGACCTGCATTCTCCCTCTGCCGGCCGCTCCACTTGCCTGTATCACTCATGCCTTGATCATTCGCGGCTAAGCCTTTGATCGTGCGCTGCCAGAACGTCAAAGATCTCCACGCCAGCCCATCCAGCCCGATCGGGCGCTCAGTTTCCTTCTGTAGAAATCTTTGTTGCTTCCTCATGATCAAGGTTTAAAATAGTTTTGAGCCCTTCCCAGCTGTGATCCCTCTCCAGAGATGACCAACTTCTATCCAGTTTACTACCTGCTTCCTTGCTACCCCAATTCGTGAGGAAATCCGCCGCCTTGTTCCCATCTCGTCGGACATGCTTAATGATTTTATATTCAATCTTGTTTAACATTTCCTCAATGTCTTTTATGATGGCTTCTATCCTCCAACTTTTAGCGACTTTATCCCATCTCTGCCCATTCTTGAGTTTTCGCAACATCTCAGTCGTGATTTGCGAATCCCCTTCTATTTCCAGGTTCAGGTATCTATTTCTAACAGCTATCCTCAAGCCTTCGTGCACAGCCCAAAGTTTAGCTTCATTGTTCGTCATCTCTCCTACCCATTCAGCAAAAACCCACCTGGTTTTTCCTTCTCCATCTCGGAAAATACCCCCGAGACTTGCCGGGCCTGGGTTACCTTCGAAGCTCCATCAAAGTTTAGTTTAATGGAGTGAATCCCGGGAAAACTGAAACGGTTTGGACTTTGGACCTGTGGGTTGCTTTGTCTCTCTTTTCTTGGGTAGATCAGATTGAATTCTAGGTTTAGCAGTGAGGCTATTCTCCCTTCCTGTTGGTCCATCTTCCAATCTTCGTCGTCCCACTTGTCTGACAGCACAGTTTCTCTGATTTCTTTACTTATCTCTTCCCAAACCTTTCCTGGCCTGCTGTTTTGCCCCCTGAAAATTCTTTTGTTGCGTTCCTTCCATATGAACCAGATTACAAAGCCAACGGCCAGGCTCCATATTCTCCTAACCACTTTGCTTTGGAATTGCCCTGTTCCCCATTGCCCTATGGTCAAATGGATGTTTGTTTGGTCTCTCATTGTTTTACCAAATAGACCTCTGATCTTTTCCCAAATGTATTCTGCGAAAGGGCACGTATTTAGAAGATGTTCTTGGTTCTCTGCTTCTCTGTTACATAGGCTGCACCTTGACGGGCCTTGAAAACCCCTTTTTATGGTTTTATCCCATGTTAAAACCTTTCCTTTTCTAACCAACCAGGTAAAGATTGTGACTTTTGGCCACCATTTTCCTTCCCATATCTTCTTCCAATCTTGATCTTCTTCATCCTAATTTTGTCTTATACTCAGGAAGTAGGCTTCCTTTACTGTGAATGATCCTCTCATTGTTTTGCCCCATCTTAGGATGTCCTCGCCAGTCCTGTTTCTAATTTTCCTGAGATCCATCTCTCTAAGGTAGCCTTCCTCTATCTCTCTATTTATGTTTTTGGTCCATTCTCCTGGTTTTTTCCACTTTCTCCATATTTCTCTGCTCTCTTCTTCCACCCAATAGTCCTTTACATTAGCCATCCCTAGCCTTTGAGCTCTCTGCTGAAGGTCTTGAAGGGTTTGTATTTCGTTCATCTTTCTTTTTTGCTGCCATCCATCTTCCCAGAATTTTGCTTTCTCTCCCCCCCGATCTCCCAGAAGGCATACTGCTTAATCAATTCTCTGTTCTGGCTTGCCAAGTTCCAAATTGATGATCCTTTGGGGGTGTTCTGGATTCTCACTTTTTCCTCTATTTGTTCTGGCATATTGTATTTGTATTCCCAAATCTTCTTCCATACGTCTGTCCCTCCTTGCAGCCACCTCCACCATAATTTATCCCCTAAAACCTTATTCAGAGTTTCAGGGTTTCTCACTCCCAAACCTCCTTCATCCTTCCTTTGGATCAGGTTTGACCAAGAAACGAGGGCCCATTTTCTCTGTTGAGTTGGACCTCCCCATATAAACTTTCCAAAAATCTCTCTTAGTTTTGCACAAACGCCTTTCGATGCTGCTCTGATAGACAGGGTATACACTGGAATTGATTGGAGAACGGCCTTTAGGAGGACTATGCGGCTGGCGATGTTCAGAGACCAGAACGACCAGTTTGATAACCTTTTTTTTATTTTGTCAATAACCTCCTGCCAGTTCTTCATGCGCGTTGGGTGGATGTCCAGTTGATTACCTAAGTACTTAGTGGGGAGTTCTCCTTGTTTGAATCCCAAGGTTCTTGTGAGGTGAGCCTTTATTGCCTCCGGGGTATTAAAAATGAAAGTGCACGATTTTTCCTTATTGATCTCCATGCCAGACGCTTCCGAGAAAATCTCCAAAACTTCCTTGATTAATCTGACTTCCCTGAGGCTGACTTCTCCAAAAAGCATAATATCATCAACAAATTGTTGATGTGTGATGGTTAGATTGTTTCCCCAAAGCTTTAAGCCTCTGAGCTTATTTTTCCTAGATTCTCTTTTGATAATTCGACCGAGACCATCTGCTGCTAAAATGAAGAGAAAGGGTGATAATGGGTCACCTTGCCTGATCCCCCTAGAGGCGTTAAAGGGTTTTGACGGATTACCATTGACCAGTATTGAGAAAAAGGGGGTGGAGACCATACTGAAAATCCATTCAATCCAACGCCTTGCAAAACCATATGCTTCCAATAATGCACAGAGATATCTCCAGTTCAAGCGGTCATACGCCTTTGAGAGATCCATCTTAATCATCATTCCTTTCCTCTTATGTTGGTTGAGAGAGTGTATCATTTCTTGGGCCACCACTAGACCATCTAGAATTTGCCTTCCTTCAACGAAGCCTGTTTGCTCAGGGGAGATAATGCTTGGAAGGAGCGGTTTCAGTCTTTTTGCTACCAGAGTTGCAATTATTTTATAAATAATGTTGCATAGAGAAATGGGGCGAAAACCTTGAGCTTCCTCAAAGTTATTAGTTTTAGGAATTAAAGTTAAAAAGGTGGCATTCATACCTGACCACATTTTGTTCTTTACCCGAGATTCTTCGACCACTTCCAGGATATCCTGTCCTAGAAACTGCCAGCCAGCTTGATAAAATTCAACCATGAATCCATCCGGTCCCGGTGCTTTTCCTTTTTTCATGTTCATAACTACCTCTTCGACTTCTGCTAGTGTTGTTGTGCGCATGAGGCCTTTGTTCTGCTCCTCTGTGATCATTTTTGGGATTTCATTACATATTTGATTGATTGCTGCCCCTCTATCATCCTGGGATTCAGTGAGGATCCCCTTATGATAGTCATTTAGGACTTGCTCTATTCCATCTTGTTCTATTACTTTCTCTCCGGCTTCATTTTTAATTGAGAAGATCTGATTCCATTGCCTGTGTTGAATCATTGCTTGATGGAAGAATTTAGTATTCCTCTCTCCTTCCCGTAACCAATTTATTCTAGACTTCTGCTTCCATAGGATCTCCTCCTGCTTTCTCCTTTCCTCCAGCTGGCTTATTAAACTGCTCTCCTCCTTACACCTTTCGTCATCTCTTCCCTCCAGGATAATTTGTTGCTGCACCTCCTCCATTGCCTTTTCCAGTTTTTGCTTTTCCTCAAAGATATTCCCAAATTCCTCCTTGTTCCATTTTCTAATTTTATGTTTCATCTCCTTAAGCCTTAATTGGAAAGTATGCATTTTGCATTGACCTCTGACTTGACTTCGGATCCACCATTCTTCTAATTTATTCAGGAAATCCAGATTTCTGAGCCAAAAGGATTCAAAGCGGAAAGGTTTCTTGTTGTTGATTTTTTTTATGTCAATTTCCAGACAAATCGGCTAGTGATCAAATCCTAAGCCTGAGAGGATTTTGGCCTCTATGAAAACATCTTTATTCAGAACTTGCTCTGATAGGAGGAATCTATCCAGCTTTGACGCAATCTGATTCCTGCCACCCCGCCTATTATTCCAAGTGAACACCCCATTTGTTGTTGGGGTGTCTACTAGTCTTAGATTTGTTATGAGTTCATTGAAATCATCCATACTTGGGTCCTGTCTCCTAATGCCTCCGCGTTTCTCGCCTAGGTCCCTGATCAAATTGAAATCACCGCCTATTATCCATAAATCGTCTGGGATTAGTTTTCTTACTGCCTGAATATTCCTCAAAAAAAAATTTCGATCCCTGGGGAGATGAGCTCCATACACTCCGGAGATGAGTATTCTTTCTTTCATTCCTGCAATCCTGCACACTCCAGAAAGGATTCTGGGTAGGCTGATCCAATTCTCAAAAGTGACCTCTTCTGGATTCCAAAATATCGCTAGGCCACCAGCTGCCCCCTCCACGTCCTGGGCCATAACTTCAAATTTTGATTTTGATTTATCCAAAATTTCCTGTATCTGCTGTTGATTCATTTTAGTTTCTTGAATCATCATTATACTCAGTTTATCTTTCTTCAACCTCTCCTTCAGGTACCTCTGCTTTCCTTTACTGTTAAGACCCCTTATATTCCATCTTGTGATGATCATCTACAAATTTTGGGAGGGGGGTGGAATACCTCAGACAGAGGTATTACCTTTCCAGAATTGACAAGAGTTTCCCCTACTGTTTGGATCGTCTCATTCATGGGTTTCCTCCCTCTTTTCCTTCCTCCTTTGCCATGTCCGTCCATTCCTACTGTCTGAGACCCTGACGCTTCTGAATGATCCGGTCCAATCTCCGCCATTCCCCCTTTTTTTCCTTAAATTTTTGATAGGCCTCCTTATATTGTTGTTTTTGGATTTCAGGGATGAATCTCTCATCTAAATGTCGCCATTCTTGCAGGAGTTTTTTCATTATCCGTTCTTCTTCAGTTCCGATCTCTTTCTGTTTGTCTGACCCTTTTTTGGGGGGCTCTTCTGGTTTATCCTGGTGCTCTCCCATTTCAACTTCAGTTTCTTTCGTTTGGCTATTGGGTTTGCCTAGGGCATCCATTGTGATTTCCATCGGGACAGTCTCCACAGCCGGTTCTTCTTGTTTATCTTCTTCAGTCTCCTCTTCCTCGTCTTGTAGGGCTTGGAATTTATTTTGATTTTCCACGGGGATGTTTTTTCCTTTTGTTTGCTCTTTTTGCCCCTCTGTCCGTGTCTTCTGTCTCCTGTGGACTTCCTTAAACCCCCTCTCTTCTGTTTCAGTTTGCGCTGTTTTCATTTGCTCTTCTTCAATTATTCTCTTAAGCTCTCCTTCCCTATTCTGAGGACATTCTCTGTACAGGTGACCATATTCGTGGCACTTCCGGCACCGAAAAGGAATGTGCTAGTAATCTAAAGGTTTCTGCCAAATTTCATCGTGGTATTCGACCTCCACAAATTCTGGCAAAGGTTCTGCTATATTCATATATATGCAGATCCTTGTGTATGAGGTGAATTTTCCCCTTTTGGTTGATTCTGCAACTTTGACAAAGCCCCCTATTGAGTTGCCAATTCCTTCAAGAATCTAAGGGTTCCAAAACTCTGAAGGTAATCCGAACAAACGGACCCAAACAAGAGCAGCAAGCAGTTTTTCTGCATCCGGGTTGTACCTTTCCTCCCAATGCCTCATGAATAGGCCTGCATTATTCATAAAGTAGGGTCCCTCTTCGAAGATTCTTTCCTTATCCTCTAGATTCATGAAAATGACAGTAAAGAAACCCTTGGCTCCCAGTTTCAGATCTAGATGCCCTTTGGGTTTCCATCTTAATTAGATCCATTTAACTAAATCCCTCTCCGATGGCCAAAACCCTATGAACTTACAGATTAAAGCATGGTCTTTCATGTAGCTTCGATAATCTTCCAGTTTGTTGTTTGGGATCACATACCTGGGTCGTTTCTGGGCCCTTGGAAGACATCTTCCCCCCATTTTTGCTTGCCATCGATTGCCTAGTACCGGAGTATCTTTTGCGTTTTCCGTCTGTGGGTTTGTTCTGCTGCCCCCACTGGATTCCCCTGCCACTACGTTTTTAAAGGAGGGGATCTCTCCCCTCCCCATGGTACCTTCCATGTGGTCCTTCAGGAGAAACTCGATCGAACTGAGCTTCGCTGACTTGTTTCCCTCTGTGCAGAAACCTCACCAATCTGACTATGGATTCCTGCTCGATCCCTGACCTTCGTTGAACCAAAACTGCTTCTTCTGAGGCGCCGACACCCTGCAAACCCTAGCGTTCTCTGTCAGAGCGACTCATCCTCATCATCTCTCCTAAATCCACATTTTCATTCATTGACCATGTGTTAGATGGCTTGGAAGGGAATTTTTTTTTTTTTTTTTTTAATTTTATTTTCAGATGGGTTTAGTAGGTACAATCAAATCCAGATTAGCCCAAAGGACTAGGATAAAACCACCTTCACCTGTCCTTGGGGTACTTTCACTTATAGGGTCCTTCCTTTTGGTCTATGCAATGTCCCTACCACTTTCTAGAGTGCAGTCCGGAGTATCTTTGCAGAGCTAGTCCATGATGTAGTAGAAATTTATATGGATGACTTTACACCCTATGGGTGTGATTTCCAGGAGGTTCTCTCTAACCTGGTTAAGGTGCTGAATAAATGCATTGAAATGAACTTATCCCTTAGTCGTGAAAAATGTGATTTCTTGATGACTGCAAGGACTGTTCTAGGTCACTCAATATCCCAGGAAGGACTACAGGTAGACCAAATAAGATAGCCATCATCAAAAGGGTCCTGATTCCACAAAACAGAGGGATGTCATAATTTTTTTAGGTTTAGCTGGATACTATAGGAGATTTATAAAATATTTCAGCAAGTTAGCTTCTTTATTTGGGTTATTGGCCAAAGACTCCTAATTTTTATGGTCAGAAAGTTGTCAAGAAGCCTTGGACACCCTAAAGAACAAGTTGACTACTGAACCTATTCTCTGAGGCCCAAATTGTGCTCTTCCTTTTCATATCCATGATGATGCCTCTCACAAAGCCATAGGAGTAGCTCTAGGCCAAATAGATGACAAGCTACCTTATGCCATTTACTTCATCAATAAGAATTTGTTGAAAGCCAAGATGAACCAAAAAAGAGCTCCTAGTTGTTGTGCATTCATTGAATAAATTTAGGCATTACATTACCGATTACCAAACATTTGTTCACACTGACCATGCTACAATTAAATACTTGATGAATAAACCTGACGTAAATGCCTAGATTATTAGATGGTTACTTTTATTGCAACAATTTGATTTAACTATTATTGATAAGCCTCGAAAGGAGAATGTTGTTGCATATTTTTTATCCAGATTGACTTTCCCAGTAGGGGAGGAAGGAATGGTTGATGATCAGTTACTAGATGAACATTTATTTGCCATTTCAATTCTCTCTCCCTGGTTTGTTGACATATCAAACTACTAGGTGTCTACACAGTTTCCACCAAACTTGTCCTCCAAGGAAAAGAGAAGGATTATAAGAAAGAGTGCTCCATTCACTTGGATTGAGGGCAATCTCTTCAAGCTAGGTCCAGGTCAAATTCTAAGAAGATGTGTCAGGGAGGAGGAAGTCTTTGAAATCCTTCTGGCATATCGTGATTGGACTTGTGGAGGTTAATTTGCAGCCAAAAGAACAACATTCAAGGTACTACAAGGTGGTTATTACTAGCCCACTCTTCACTAAGATGTGAGGAGGTATACTAGCCAATGTGATCAGTGCCAAATGATGGGGAATCCTACCCCAAGGGATGAGATGCCTCCACAACCTCAAGTGACTTTCGAGCCATTTGACAAGTGGGGAATGGATTTCATTGAGCCTGTTAGTGTCGGTCTTGAGCCCTCCATCGGTGATCAAAAGCTCTTTGCATATGCATATGTAGGTGTCTCTTCAACATCAGTTTTGCATCCCGTTAGGCATGCCATAACACTGATGGAGGAGATGGTCTTTGTTCCCTTCTTGGCTTTGCTGGAATCAGGTCATGTCATTTGAATAAACTTGTGTCACACTTGTTTCATTCTTGTCTTGAAATCCCAAGTCTAGGTCTAGGGTTTCGGTCAAAATTACTGCAAGGTCATGAGTCAAAAGTCTAATAGTCCCCAGCAAGCCAGAAGGAGGTATGTAATATGTTCCAGTGATATTTTTCATTAGCTACAGCTCATTTATACCTTGGATTTAAAAACTCTGTTTTTTTAAACCCAAGGTCATGTGAAATTTGCAAAAATAAGGAAATTTTTCAAAAATCTTCAGAATGCCGGCAACAACCCTGGTTTCCTCGCCAGAGTCCATCAGATAATCAACCTGCAAAAAGAACCAAGTGAAAACACTCAAAAGATCAATTTCAGGCAAAGTGAAACTTAAAAAAAAAACAGTGTTAAATTAAATGTCAAAACATACAACATTAGAAAGTGGGTTTCATGATTTAATTTTTCTAATGTGGACCTATAAAGACTAAAAATCCCTCTTCATGGCCTCATTATGCATTTGGAAACTTGCAAGACACAAGAGAGAGCAAAGGAAGGCAATTTTGCAGCATATCGGTCATTTCCAGGGGTGCGACCACTCGAAGCTGGGGTGCGACCAGTTGGGCGGGGTGCGACCACTCAGCGCCACTCCCACAGTGCATTTTCAGAACTGGTGCGACCACTCAGAG